>JASDQU010503532.1:9070-19927 GCA_032191745.1 Picea mariana | reverse complement strand
TCCGAACTAGAGCCTAGTGCGGGCTAGCTTCTCCCTTAATCCTCATCAATGTGACCCATCGCTATGACCTAGGGGCCAAGCTTCCGAGCACTTTGGGACTTCGCATATCGCGAAGTTGGAAATTAGTCCATCTCCCTTCCTCTGATTCCCGAAACTCTGCTTGCGTTAGATTGACGACCATGAATCCTCTCACGATCTGATGGTTCAGATCAAATCATGAGTTCAAACCTTGCGAGTTCTCACAACTCCACCTTTGACCTTCCCGATTTGCGAGTCAGCGAAATGATGATCTCTTGCCACATGTCCTACCTCGATGGATGACTAGGATTGTTGTGGCTCCCATCTCCTTGCAAATCTTCCGAGGTCCGAATCCTCGAACTCTTGGATCTGCTGCCACCTGTCCTCGAATGGTGGATGGTTCCGGTTAACTCCAGAATTTCGGGACTTCACAAAAGTCCACTCCCCTGTGCAATTTCAAAGGGTTAGACCTCGAGCACTTTCCTCTGGATCTCATGGCTATGGTCCTCCATGCATAGATTCGACAAACGGGATCTGTTCTCTCCCTGTGTGCGAACTCCGAACCTGCAGATCCAACAATCGAGGTGGGTCCCGAAGGATCCATATATCAACGACCCACGTTACTTCATGATTTTGGGTTTCAGAGGTTTTGGTCACACCAACCCATTCCTCCCGATACATGAACTCCAAACTCATGGATCCGAGGGGCTAGAAGGGTTAACTCCTGTGCTCTTTCCCATAGCCAACGACCATGATAGCCCTTGTCTCCTTCCAGATGGATCTTGTCTGTCCGTCCTTCGGACAAGGAAAATATTTCCCTTTCGGTATTTTCATATCGCTATTTTCCTGAGTTCTCACCCCGAACGAGTTAGGGACTTGGGTCTGGAAATTCACACGACAAGGGGGTTAGGGGAAAGTATTCTCTTCAGATGAATGGTTTCAAATCTACATGATCTTTCCTATCTCGACCATGCTATGACTTATGCCTGGGAAGTCCTCCGGAGTGAAGCTGGGCATATAGTTTATCAGTGGGAAGTGTGAGTTCCCAAGGAGATGGAAGCATATGCATAACATAGCCATTTCACACAGAGATGTTCATACATGCATATATATATGTGTGTGTGTGTGTGTGTATAAAAACCAAGAAATCATTCATCATTCGAACTCAACAATTAAAGCCCATAAAAGACTTAACAGAATCAAACAATATGAAGCGACTACTGGAAGGGGTGCCCGTTTCCACCCAACCCTAGGCTCAGTCACTCCAAATGGATTTACCACTAGCCACCCCTGAGATAGACCACGATGCTCTACAACACATCCTTTTCTTCTTGCTCATCCACAATAGGGATAGATTTTACTCTCCTCTTCCTGCAGGATCCTAACAATGGCTTACATGATACCAAGCAAGGAGGACTAACCTCATTTATCATCTTGTATCATAACCTTCTCTGCCATTTCTTGTGTCCAGAACGCTTAGTTTTCCATTCTTCCTTGAATCCTTGAGATTCATTTCCCGTCTCTCCACTCTTCGCAGGCACGTTCTTTTTCCCTCTCCCCCCCACACCTTCCATCCTCACCTCTTTTAGTAGGATCGCATGTGGCCCGATTTCCCAATCAACGGTCAAGTCTAGAAGCCTTACGGATGAGTTCTTACATACCCCATCCCTAATTAACTCTTGAGGATGTCTTCCCATCCATTAGCCTGACTTTAATTAATTTCTGGGTCAGAGGACGGTTCTGGTCCTGAGCAATTAAATTCAATAAGAACTGGTTTGGTGAAGGTTAACGCAACCATTCTTGGTCCGCTTCACCCTTTCTTTGTATAGCATTCGCGGTCTTTCTAAGTACACCCCCCTTCCATTAGTCATGCAACACTTGTCCATTTTCTTAGTAAATAATTAGGTTCAGATTCATTTACCTTTCAAACAAAGGTCCATTGAATCAATATTCACACATATAAAGTTTTCCATAGTCTTTTGGCCATTTATAGTTATATTTACAAACTGGGGGAAGCATGGTGTCACAATTTTGTCCCCCTTAAAGGAACATCGTCCTCGATGTTCTATCTATTAACATGTCCTGTATGTACAAAAGTGAATAAAAATGGGTATGCATGTCTCATGGAATCCTCCATTTCCCATGTGGCCTCATCTGGGCCAAAGTGTTTCCACTGCACCTTGACCTATGCAATGGTTTGGTTCCTGAGTAGGGTTTCCTTCCTGTCTAGTATGCATTGAGGTTTTGGCAGGAATTCTCCCTCTGGTTCCACTTGGATCATAGACCAATCAATTATATGATTAGAATCATGTACATATTTCTTCATCAATGAAACATGGAAAACATTATGTGCTTTTACTGTGGGAGGAAGTGCTATCCTATAGGCTACAGGTCCCACTCTATCTAGAACTTCAAAAGGTCCACAATACTGAGGTGCAAACTTGGCACAAGATCCAATCCTCAGGGAACTCTTCCTGGGCCTAACTCTGAGATAGACATGGTCTCCCGTCTTGAATTCTCTGGAGGTTCTCTTCCTGCCAACATAACTTTTCTGTGTATTCTGAGTGATTTTTAGATTTTGCTTTATTTGAATCACTTGTTGTTCCATTTCTTTCAACATGCCAAGTCCAATCGTAATTCTGTTCATGGGATTACTCCAAATGACTAGAGTGTTGCACGGCCTACCATAGAGGACTTTGAAAGGGCTTATATTTAGTGATTCTTGGTAGCCGTTGTTGTAGGCAAATTCCACCAGTGGCAGGTAGTCTTCCCACTTTTTAGGTTGATGCATTACATGTATTCTTAGCATGTCTTCTAATATTTAGTTCACTCTTTCTGTCTGTCCATCAGTTTGAGGATGATAGGCTGTGCTAAACAATAATTTGGTCTCCAGACCAGCCATCAAGGATTTCCAAAAGTTTGAGGTAAATTTTGTGTCTCTGTCAGACACAATCTCCTTAGGCATGCCATGTAGTCAGAATATCTCCTTCATGAATATGTTGGCAATATCTATTTCCTTGCATGTTGATTTGTCGGGAATAAAATGAGCGGACTTGCTGAATTTATCCACCACTACCATGATGGCATCATTCTTCCTGGCTGATGTTGGTAATCCCGTGATGAAATCCATGGAGATGGTCTCCCATTTCCATTTCGGGATTGGTAGAGGTTGTAAAAATCCTGCTGGGTGTCGATGTTCTGCTTTAACTTGTTGGCATTCAAGACATTTAGCTAAATACTTAGCTATGTCTTTCTTCAATCCAAGACAATAGAATTGTTTCTTGGTGGTCGTGACCATCTTCTGATAGCTCGGATGGCTGGTGTATGGTCTCTTGTGCAATTCATCCATTATGAACCTCTTCAAGTCGTCACAACTTGGAACATATAGCCTATTTCGATAAGTCAACAGACCTCCATCTAACATCTGGTAGCCTTCATACTTTATCCCTACGGGTTCTTGCTCCAGGTACGAGGTCACGGTCTGGAAGAATGCATCCATTTCTTGTGCATTCCTGACTCTTTCCCTGACATTCATCTCGCACGTGCTCACCACTACCAGGTGAATTGTTTTCATACTTCTACTAAGGGCATCAACCACCTTATTTTCCTTTCCTTTGATATGTTTGATTTAAAAATCAAACTCGCTAAGGAGGGCCATCCACCTAGCTTGTCTAACATTGAGTTTTGGTTGGTCAAACAAGTGTCACAATCCACAGTGGTCTATCATAAGTACAAATTTCCTACCCAAGAGGTAATCCCTCCACATTTTCAAAGCGTGCACTATGGCAGACAACTCTAGATCATGGGTCACATAGTTGAATTCATGCTCATTCAATTTTCGAGATTCATAGAAAACTACGCTTCCTTCTTGCATAAGGATTCCTTAGAGTCCTTCCTTGCAGGAATCTATGCACATGAGGAAGTCATTATCAGGATCGACGATCTTCATCACAGGCGCATGGGTCAAAAGGTGTTTTAGCGACTGAAACCTTTCTTCACATTCCGGTGTCCAAATGAATTTAACCCCCTTCCTCTGGAGGGCAGTGATTGGACAACCAATCTTGGAAAACCCTTTTATAAACCTCCTATAGTATCCTTCTAAACCCATAAAGGATCTGATATCCGAAACATCCTTTGGGGTAGGCCATTCCATGATGGATCTGATCTTGTCAGGGTATAGTACTACCCCTTCTTCATATATGACATGGCCCAAGTAATGCATTTGCTTATGGAAAAAGTCACACTTGCTAAATTTGGCGTAGAGCTGATGCTCTCTTAGCACTTGAAGTACAAGTCTAAGATGTTTCTCATATTCCTCTCTATTCTTGGAGTAGATTAATATATTGTCAATAAAAACCAATAGGAACTTGTCTAGGAATTTGCTAAGTACATTGTTCATCAAGCACATAAATGTGGTAGGGGCATTGGTTATTCCAAATGGTACTACCACAAATTCGTAGTGACCATATCTTGTCCTGAAGGCAGTTTTTTGGATGTCTTCATTCTTGATTCGGACTTGATGGTATCCAGATCTCAAGTCAATCTTTGAGAAAATGGAAGCACCCCCCAATTGATCGAACAAGTCATCAATTCTAGGCAAGGGGTATTTGTTATTTATGGTTACCTTATTGAGCTGTCTATAATCTATGCATAGTTAGAAAGTACCATCTTTCTTCTTCACAAACAGGACTAGTGCTCCCCATGGAGACACACTAGGCTGGATGTAGCCTTTGTCCATCATTTCCTTTAGCTATAGTTTGAGTTCAACTAGCTCAGGTGTACTCATACTATAGGGGGTCCTAGATACTGATACCACTCTAGGTGCAAACTCTATTGAGAAGTCAATTTCCCTTCTTAGAGGTAGACCTGGTACCTCTTCTGGAAACACATCTATATACTCTCTTAGTATAGGGTGGTATTCTAGGCTTGGTCTGTCTTCCTTAACAAATTCCAACACCTGTATTGCATATAGAGGACATCTCTTTCTGTAATACTTTTTCATTTGAAGGGCTGATACTCTTCTCACTGATACATGCTTCTGAATCCCTTGGAGGGTTATCTTTCTTCCTTCTTCGTTTACACATTCTAAGGTTTTCTGGTAACATTCCAGCTTAGTTTTATATGCAACTATCTAGTCCATACCAATTAGTAGGTCATACGATCCTAGGGGAAGTATGTTAAGGTTAGCTTGGGTGGGCAATCCATCCACAGTGAATTGGCAGGCTAGTACGATCTCCGCTATTTTTCTTTTGGTGCCAGTGGCTAACTGTACCAACCATGTCTTAGCATGTCTATGTGGCTGTAATTTACACTTATCAACAGCCTGAGGGGCCACATAACTCAAATTTTAAACAGGGTCAATTAAAATAGATACTATATGGTTGGCGATCATACCTTCCATCTCCACCACTGAAGCTTGGTGGTCGGCTTGTTTATTATCCACGACTGCATAAATTTGTGGCATACTCCTGGCCACATCATTTACGGTGGTATCTTCTTGGATGTTGTAAATTCTCCTACTGTTCTGTTGTCCGTGCAGACATTCCCTCAATAGATGTTCTTCTCCATAACCCCAACATTTCAAGGGTTCTTTCTTTGGGTTATCAGTCTTTCAAATGGTTGATCCAAAAGGTTTATTTCCTCTATGGGAGGGGAAATTCTGTTGGCGTACACTTCAAGTAGGAAATCTCATCCTTGAATTCTTATTATAGTTTTTAAATCTTGGGGGTTTAAACCCCTTTTTTTTGGAACACTGAACTAATCTTCTGCTTCCAGCCTTCGCGAGGTTCTGTCTAAAGCCCAAGCTATTCATAACAATATCTTGCCTTTTAGATAGTGTCTTCTAGGGTCTTTGGCTCGTCAAACTCAATTTTGTTCTGATAGTTCTTAGGTATCCCACTGAAAAATCGTCGCCCCTTTGCCTTTTCCTCTTTTATATAAGGTACATACCTCAACATCTCAAGGAATCTACTGACATATTCCTCTATGGTGAGTTCTCCCAGCTTGAGTTCATAGAACTCTTTATTCTTTTTGTCGAAATATTTTTTCGACAGATACTTGTTCCTGAAGTATTTCTCAAACTGTTCCAAAGATAGGTCCTCTTCTTGAATCCCTTTTACATTCTTAAGGTCTTCCCACCAAATGGAATCCTTTCCATTTAGGTTGAAAGTGGCTACTCGGGCCTTCAAGTTTTCAGAGAAGTCATGGACTCTGAAATACTTCTTTAGTCTAAGTAGCGAGGACTCCGCCTCCTCTCCTTTCCTAATCTCACCATCGAAAGAGGGTGGTTTGGCCTTCCTGAATTCTTTGAGATTATGAATTTTGGAATGCTTTCGTTTCTTTCGTTTTCCTTGAGAATGCGAATTGATTCTACTACTAGAAGATCCCTCCGAGTCGCCAGTTTCCTTTCCAGAGGATTTGTCTGATGCTTGTCCCCTGTCTCTAGGTTGGACCTTTCTCAAGGTATTCCTCCCAGTGCAAACACTTAAAGGGACACGTTTCCGTATCTAGGTGGACTTCGACTTCTCTTTGTCTATTGTCGCTCCACATGACTGGTGTCAGGTTCATGCTTCAGTTGTCTTTGTATGTCAGATTGTTGGCACAGGGGTAGACCCAGGGTTCAATGCTACAATAGTGCACCAATAAAACCCCAACTACCGGCCCTTTCAGAAACACCTACGAAGCAGATGAAGTCTCATCCAAGGTAGAGGCAGGGGTGGTTGCAGGACTCAAGTGTTTGCAACCTTAGCTGGGACATAGATCTGTGATTATAATACTTAACAGAGCACTTAACACCGACATTTCATCAATATTTAACCACTATCCACTTCGCAGATAAAATAGAGCATTGCATCATTCAGTCAGATCTGATGTATCTAAGCACTTATCATAGAGAAGTAGGCCCTTTCAGAAACACCTACGAAGCAGATGAAGTCTCATCCGAGGTAGAGGTAGGGGTGGTTGCAGGACTCAAGTGTTTGCAACCTTAGCTGGGACATAGATCTGTGATTATAATACTTAACAGAGCACTTAACACCGACATTTCATCAATATTTAACCACTATCCACTTCGCAGATAAAATAGAGGATTACATCATTCAGTCAGATCTGATGTATCTAAGCACTTATCATAGAGAAGTAGGTTAGATATAGAATATTCAAGCACTAAGAAAATTCACATGGGTCAGATCTAGCATCCATACACATCATTAGCACAAAGCATAAACAGATCTATCTATCTATATCAAAGCACTTAGCAAGTAAAGACATAAATACATCAACACATTGCACAAAGCAAGGAAACATAGCATATACGTGGTTCACCCCTACCCTGGGGCTACATCCACCCACTCCTCTTCTTTATTAGATTCTTCAATAGGTTACATGCATAGAGACTCAAAAGCATACTTTGCATAGGACAGGAGATTTGTGTAGCTTGCTAGATCCTCCTTCCTCGATTAGATCTAATCACACAACCTTCCACAGCCTCTTGTAATGAATTTTAATTAGCTCTACAAGTCTCACACAGTATGCACATAGCACTTACAATCTTGATCACACAAATCCAACTTTAGCACTTAGCTATTCCTTATGACCTCTCTCATTGCATCACCTAGTCTTCTATATATACTTTACAAAATAGGCCTAAACATGGGTAAACCCATGGGCCAACATCCCATACCTGTTACATAATCCCAAATCCCAAAAAATACCTAAAATGGGGTCAAGATCCCACAATGTCTACTTCGTCTTGCGCTCCTCCTTCGACAGGCTGTCGAAGTCCCAAAATAGGTCAAACTTGACCAAGGATCTCCCAAAACTTGGTCAATGTCCAACAGGCCCCCAACACTCACCTGTGACTCATCCCAAGTCACTCTGGTCTGGATAATTCTACTTCAAAATCCTCGAGCGTAGCTCAAGATTATTTGACTTGCTGATGTGCCTTGGCCTCCTGTTCAACAAACTCTTGAATGACTGCATCGTTGACAGGTCCCTCCAGGCGTTGTTCAACTACGATAACAACCTGATCTAGTTCTGCTCCTTAGCCTTCCACTTCTATGAACAATTGGCAGGCCTTATATTGTACATGTTGGAGCCTCTGAGTTACTTCTATAACTCTACTCTAGATAGTGTGGATCTGCTGTTGGGCGGTGCATTGTTCTTGGGAGTGCTTCATTCTTTCCACAGCTGATAGGGGCTTCAATTGTGCTTGTATCGTTTCAGCTTGATACTTCGCCTCTTGGAGCTGTGACTCCAGTGCCTTTAGTGATGGATTCTATGTGAGTTGCTTGTAGGTCTGGGTACTACGATCAGTAAGTTGTTTACATTCCATAGTAAGGGATTTTATTCTTTCCATTGCACTTTGGGTAGTTGCTTCTCTTTGGTCCCTTACATCTTGTGGAGTATCGGGCACTGCGTAGAGCTCTAAGTCTGCTATGCATTGTTGTAACTACTAGACAACTTCCGCGAGCTGCTCTACTTGCTATGTGACTCGATCCTTTGCCTTTATTTCTACGAGTGTCACAGAATTAAGTGCTCTGCTAACTGCTTCTTTCACTTCGAGTTGCTCTTGTTCTTTTCCTTGCTGTAGCTGTGCTTTTTCTTCATCAAACTTTGCTTGGAGAGAAATCTTTTCCTGTTCTACAACTTGATGTTGTTCTACAAGTACTCCTTGCACTTGCGTCAAAGCTTGGGTGGATTGTTCTGTTTCCTCTTATGCTCATCGAAGGCAAGCTTTGACTATCTCAGCTAGTCGGTGGAGTTGGGCTGGCTCATCTCCCAACTCTAGTTCTCTCAATGGCAGGGGCACAGTGGATACTGCACGACTGGACTGAAGGGCCTGATGTACCCCTAAGAGTTCGATTTCAATCCTATCGTACATTTCTTCCTTCTTCACTCCTTTTTTCTCTGCTATCTCCAGTGCAGCTTCATTCAGGGCGACTATGATGAAGTCAAAATCATCATATGTGAGGACAGTCTGCATCCTAGTCATGGAGGCTTTCAATTTCTTTCGGGAAGAAGGTTTCGGGGGGGAAAACTTCCTCTTCTTCGAAGGGTCAACCTTGTCTCTGGGCGGTGTTACTTCGCCTAGTCTCTGTTAAGCTTCTACTTCGTCACCACCCCCTCGGTCAAGTGACATGGAAGCAGTCTTCACTGAGGTGTTGCTTAAGTTTTGGACCTCCCCAGTCTTCTTTTGTATGCTGGTTCCGAGTGTATTCTGTTCTTTATGAGAGTCCTCTGGGCTATAAATATCAGATATCTCTGTGGGGTTGGCGGGGATAAGGAGGTCAGCGGACCATTCCTTGGTGATTTCCTCAAGGTCTTCTTCTGTAAGTTTGTAATATGACTGGGGCTGCTCTTGATGTTCATCTGCTTGCATTGTAATGTATATAAAGTGTCGATATGCGATGAACTTCATTAGCGGTCAGAACCTTTGTAGGGTGTTCGGAGTCATGTGAGGCTCGACTTCGATGGCTCGCTTTAGTTGGACGTAGTATGTATGAAACACAACGTTCGACTGCCACTGTTTTTTAATATCAGTTGAATACCACAGGGTAGTGAACTTCGTGGAAAGCTGTTCAAACAACTCTATGTCGGGGAAGGTCGCTCCTTTTGGCATCTCCTAGGCAACAAATGCAATTAGTACCAAAAGCCAGCTAAAATGAAATTCATAACCCTGATCATGTGCTTCTCGAAAATCTAGTTCCAACTGGTTAACTAGGTACTTTGCATAGTTCATCTGTAGGCCTTCCGCACACTTCCCTGTGAGGTCAACAACAAAATTGGTGACCTGCGTAGGTTGGTTCTTCCTTACTAGTTTTCTAGCTATAAGCTGACATGCGAGGCACGCTGTGCCACTCTGGATGGAAGCTACCTTGTAGCCTCTTGTTCCCTTCTCAACATCACCATAGGTGTCCTTGATCTTCTGTGTAAGTGCACGATCTGCAACTTTTCCTGGATAAAAATATTGCGGGTTAGGCCCTTGCATACTCAGTCTTGTGATCCCGTGGATCAGTGTTCGATCAACTGTAATGCAGTGGTCTAGCCATAAGTAGCCACCATGGTAACACGATTATAGCAGCTTGACACAGGCGTTGAATTCATGGTGTCTTCCAAAGTGTGGGATATTCATGACATTCAGCAAGGTGGACTGCGCTAGGTTCATCGTCCACGATTGAGGGATGATCTTCGAGTTCTTCCCTTTAGTTCTGGTTAGGTACTTGTATGGAGTGAGCATACCATAGATCTTTCGATCTCCGAGGTTGAAGTCATTGAACTTCAACGCTGTGATCTTGTCCTACTCTGTTTGAACTGCGTGTATCCCCTTTGGGAGGTACGCAGTGACCATAGTGTACTTGAAGTCTCTTGGCACACTATCACAATTCACCGTGCTAGCCAGAGGCGCGAAGTAATCGGACAATATGGATGGAATCAACTTTGCATTTGCCAGGTCGTCTTTATGCTTGGTTCTTTTCTCTACTGATGGTCGGGATGGCCCCGATCCGCGAGCAGTCGATGGAGAGGCTTGCATTCCTCTTGTCGATGATGCTTGTACGCTTGTAAACATTGACATGAATCTTTCAGTCATGAGATCGATCAGAAATTCTTCGAAAACTCTCTCTGCAACATTGAAATCATTCGACATACACGCTCGGGGTTGGAAATCTTTGGGTTCAAGGAGTAACTTAGACACTACAATAGGATAGAAGGAAATAACACAATGATCATTGTATAAAATCAACAAGTATGCGGGCTCAAATTCATGATTAACAAAAGTGTTCTCGGTGCATGGTGCGATGGGATAAATAGATAACTTGGCAATAGATTGCTTGTAACGGT
>JASDQU010503531.1:48562-60746 GCA_032191745.1 Picea mariana | reverse complement strand
TTCCTTCGGGCAGGACAGGTGCCAACGGATTATAGCTGTTTTTGCCATGTTTCTATGCTGGTTTCCGGTCTCCGGCAGCATTCTGGACGTTCTAGACTCTTGACCATGTACACTCTGTTACAGATTTTTGATAATATATATTAGCAGGATCCTCCCCTTTTTTATTTAAAAAAAAAAACATAAAATTGCTATATAAAATTTTATAAAAAGAGATGCATTATATTTACACATAAATAAAAATTTATATAAAAATATTATAATAATAAAAATATAAATTTTTTAACATAATATTTAACTCTTTTTTTAAGATAAATTTAAGTTGATTTTAAATTAATAAAAATTATTAATTATAATATCAATTTGTATAAACTCCTTATTAAGGAATTAATAAATTCAAAATTAAAATTAATTTTAAATTAACAAAAATTATTAATTATAATATCACATTTATATAGACTAATTCGATATAATAATTATTAAACTAAATCAAATTTCAACACAAACTAATTAAAAAATTATGTTTAGTAAAATTTAAACTTAAATCCGTTAACATAACAATACATTCTCACATCATCACATATAAAATGATTCATTTTTAATTTTTCATTATAAAAAATATTGCATACACATAAATAATATATATTTAATTAATTTAATAGATAGAGAATCTATAACCACCCATTTTGGGTTGAATTTCACGGTGCAAGAATARTTCRACCTCTASTCGGTCGTAGTCCAAGTGAGTGCAAATCACTTTATGATCATTTGCGTGTATAACCAAGATACCTTCTTTGGTACAMTGATATTTGACCTTTTGGCCACTCATTTCATCAATGAAAATATATATTACAAAATGTAATCATTATTATTATAATATTAGTATATTGAKATCTACGCGTAATGGAACTTAGAAGGAAATTGGGATTAGTTTTAGTTTTTTTATTCATTATATTTGAATACATAATTATTTTTATTATTATATAYTGGTTATGAATAAATAGTTAGTRATCATTTTATTTGCGAAGTAGTGATTAAATATATATAATTTTTATAATGATTTTTCCACATTGAGTTGTTGTAGAATTATTGAAAGTTTCTTACTTCGTTTTAAGTCAAACTACAATGATATGGAGAATTCAGGTTTGGATTTGGAAATTCATGCATCGCGTTCATCCACCTCACCACAATTCTCCTATGACTTCATTGCCTTTCGTCATTCCTATATCTCTACATGATAAAAAAAGGATGAATAGAATTGGCATTTCGAGCTAATTTGAGCTATGTGCAAATTACCTTGTGACATGGACAATTGAGTTTGGAAATCCATGCAATTAGCTCATCCACCCCTTGCCTAACTACTCCCCATCATCCTCGTGCCCCCATGTGACCTCAGAGGATGAATATGTGGAAAGGATGAATCGAGGGAAAAACACGGTGGATATGTGAGGTAGCGATGGAAATTATATTTTCTATAGCAATTTTCCCGCATTGAGATGTTGCAAAATTATTGAAAGTTTTGTAGTTCTTTTTAAGTTAAAGTTACAATAGCATGGAGAATTTAGGCTTGGATTTGGAATCCATGTATCTGGCTCATCCACCCCATTGTAGTCTATGTGTGACCTACCTGCCCTCCGTCGTACCCGTGTCCCCATGTGACTTAAAAGGATGAATGAATTGGGCATCTCAAGCTTATTTGAACTATGTGCAAATTACCTTGTGATCTAGAGAACTAAGTATTGGATTTGGAAATCCATGCATCTGACTCATCCACCACATTCTCCATCTGACCTAATTGCTCCCCACATATAACATTGTATCCTCGTATGAACTCATTGTCCTTCGTCATCCTTATGTCCCCATGTGACCTAAAAGGATGAATATAATGGGCATTTTGAGCTAATTTGGACTATCTGCAAATTACCTTGTGACTTGGAGAAATGAGCCTTGGACTTGGAAATACATGCAATCAACTCATCCACCTCGACTGACTTAACTATTCCCCATCATCCTCATGTCCCCATGTGACCTAAGAGGAGGAATATGTGGAAAGGATGAATCAAGGGAAAAACACAATGGATATGTGAGGTAGTGATGGAAGTTATATTTCCTACAAAAAAATTCCCGCATTGAGTTGTTGCAAAATTATTTAAAGTTTTGTCCTTCTTTTTAATTCAAATTGCAATAGCATGGAGAACTATGGCTTGGATTTGGAAATCCATCTATCTAGCTCATCCACCCCATTGTAGTCCATGTGTGACCTGACTACCCCTCGTTGTCCTCGAGTCCCCATGTGACCTAAAAGGAAGTATGGATTAGGCATCTTGAGCTGATTTGAACTATGTGCAAATTACCTTGTGACGTGGAGTACTAAGCATTGGATTTGGAAATCCATGCATCTGGCTCATCCACCCTACCACCTTCTCCATCTAACCTAACTGCTCTCCACATATAGCATTTTATCGTATCTAAGTATAGAACACATTTTATTTATTGTCAAAGTTCTATCTAGAGCTTTAAAGAATGCATTTTGTTCCAAGTAAGGGTAGTAGTGGTTTATGTTCATCGATGACCCTTCTATCATTGGTAATCAATGACCCTTGGAATTGGCATTGCGGTGATGTGTGTTATTTGAGAAGTAAAACATTGCCAAAGTGTGCATTACTTGAGAAGTAAAATGTGATGATGAGCATGCTCATAAGAAAACATGTCCTCACCAGGCCAATGACTCACAATTTTCTAACCACAAATAAAAAGGCATTTACATTGAATGCATAGTTACCATGCACTTACAATGTTTACAATGAATGTGTCTATGCTCGAGGCATTTACATTGAATGCGTATTTACCATGTGCTCGCAACATTTACAATGAACATGTATTTGCTCATGATGTAATTCTCTAGCAAATGATGTTTAAGAGTTAGATCCAAGGAGAGAATGCACCATTTATTACAAGTTTTGGAGCCTCCAAGGTTTACGACAATGAATGATGTAATTTTCTGCCATTTATTGTTATTTTTAAATATAATAGTTTTTGTCACAATATGATTTGGTACCATCATGAGCATGGCATGATAATGTATACACAAGTTAACAAAAACTTTATCCTAAAGATTATTAATAATGTAGGTATGGTGACCATTTAACATAAGGTGAACTAGGTCCACTATATTTATTATTATTAAATAAAATCCACAACATAATTAGCATTGAATAAATATAATGTGAGGCCTAATCTCATTAAAAAAACCCAATAAGTAAGTACCTAACATTTGGTTATAACAAAAATTCACTAACTAATTATAAATAAGGATAAAATCTTTGTATTAAAATATTATTATATTATAACTTAATTTAAAATTTGTCTTCTCAAAAAAAAAGTAAAAACAAAAATTCTCTAACTAATTATAAATAAGGATGAAATCCTGTATTAAAATATTATTATATTAAAACTTAATTCAAAGATTATCCTCTCAAAAAATAAGTAAAAACAAAAATTCTCTAAAGATAAAGATGAAATCTTGTATTAAAATATTATTATATTAAAGCTTAATTCAAAGATTATCCTCTCAAAAAAGTAAGTAGAGAAAAATTGATCCCTACTTAAAAGATGATTATATAATATTTTTTTTATCTCAAAATGTTTTATATTAAATAATTTCAAAAAAGATGATTATATAATATTTTTTTATCTCAAAATATTTTATATTAAATAAAATATTGAAAAAAAAATAATATATAATTTGGCAATTTAATCTTAAAAACTAAACATCATAACATTGAACCTTTTACAATATAACATAAACAACAATCCTATCGAGCTAAATTTTCTTATTTTAATCATTGATAAAGGGGAATGATCTTCCACCAATTAAAAATTCTTCATAAAATATAATTCCACATAGAGTTAAAAAAATTATTCAACCTAAAAACCAACCTTTATGTATGAAGTAAGGGTTGTGTTATCACTTAGTGTACCTATTTCATCTTTATAGAAAAGCATAACAAATCACCCCAATTTTCATTCTTTCTTATCTAATTTAAGCTCTGCTCTTATCTTATCAGTGCATTCTTGTGTCATATAGTACTAATAACGTATATGTTCATTCTTGTGTCATATAGTACTAATAAGTATAATCTAAATATGTTATGATTTTGAATTTTTTTCTATCTATATTTTTTTAACTTTTTTTTTTTTTTTATATATATAAAATTCAATTATAAATTTAAAAGAATGGTTGAAATATCAAATATCAAATTTTGAATTATATAATTTAGAAGAAATAGGGTTTTTGAGGGCGTTAAATCCATTTATACATTCAAAAATACAACTTTAACAATGAAAAATTGCAATTTAACAAAAAACGTGTAAATTTTTTATGACGGGTTTCTTTTTAAAACTATCATTTTCGTGACATTTTATTTTTATTTTTTACCGTCATTTAAATAGTATGTGTTTGTTAATTTTTACTGTAAATACAAAAGCATGGCAGGCACAACATAAAATTATTATGAAATTGCATTTAACATAACATCATCAGAGTGTTTCACATGGAATACAACACCATTAAAAACATATACATAAAAACTTAACAGATTACCTTGATATAGCACCTTGCACAAGTTTCAATTTTGAAAATCACCAAATAAGAGGTTCCAACTTCTTTCTATGCCTCAATTCCACATAGATTCAATCACTCTACAAAAACAATTGACCAAACACTAAGTAGTATGCAAGCAATGATGAAGATAGCTACAACCTACCGGAAAAGGAAAAAAGTAGTTATGAATGGTTGTTGTAAAAATAATAATAAAAATCAACCTACCGGAAAAGGAAAAAAAGTAGTTATGAATGGTTGTTGTAAAAATAATAATAAAAATTATGGATTGATAATGAAATAATAATAAAGATTACTGAATTATTTTGGATTTGCTTTTTTAAATAGAAACTACTAATGTTTTCTAAAATGAAATAAAATACAGCTTGTGAGAGGCCAGGTCCCATGTTTATTCTTATTATCAAGATTCAAGAAGACATTAAAAACATAAGTGGGAAGGTATTTAAATGTGGATTGTCAAAAACCAAATATAATGATAAAAATAAGTGTGCAAGAAGGGGTTTTCTAGCTTCAGCCAAACGAAGACATTTTCCATCAATGCAATTGCAATTTAATATTAATGAGTCTTACTTCTCTAGATAGTTGCATGCAGGTTTTGGGTAGTGTTCTTCAATCCTTCATCTTTTCTTCCCTCTCAACCTTCACTTTTCAACCCACTGGATGTGATAATGTCCAATTTCCAAAGAATCCCCCTAACTTGTTAGTTGTGACATTGCAGGTGCTAAGCAACATGCGCTATAATATTTGTAACTTATGCAATGTGCTATGCATGCAACTTGCAAGCTGCAACCTCCGGGGAAATTTGAATGAGGGAGGATGGACTAGATCCTTCGATAGAGGAGGAGAGGGCGGTATGAACTGCTCGACACTAATGCCAGTCTGGAGGCTCAGGGTTCCATAGTGAATATGGATCATAGACTGGACTATCATTTGGCTCCATAAATTTGTTGCTCCGGTTTTTAAGTCCCTGTGTTTGGCCACCTTACCTGGCAAACTATTTTGGAGATTTCCACCTTTCTCGCACCCTATTGGCTACTATACTTTGTTATTTAGTGGTTTTTACTTGGATTTAATACTCTGAAGGCCACCGTATTTTAGGGTCTTGGGCCCAACTACCTATATTAAATTTCCTTTCTAGGTAACTGAACTGTTGTTAATACTTCGTGGTTGTCCGTGGTAAATGCTATACAGGTGGTGGTCTTATGTTGTCCCTTAACCGAGCTGACCTAGAGGGGAAAATCACGACACTTATGAGTGTTGATGAAGAGGTCGCTTGGCAGCAGGGGGTATTTTCACAAGGGCAGATTCCTTAGGTGGGGCACCACGCACTTTACACTCCAATGCATCTGACTTGACATCTGCTCCACGTAATACTTTCCCCCAGTTTCGGGATTTTTCTCCTAGTCATTACATCGCTCCTCCTGTAACTACTGGCCTTGCGCAACCAGTGGAAGGGATGACGATTGTACACGACACTATCTCGATAGATAAGGGAGTGATATGAATAGTTACTATAAGAAAACCACAGAAACAACCAAATCCGACGGGTGTTCGCAGGAAGTTGTGGAAAGAAAACAGAAAAGTCAAGCGTATGGTGTTGGGTTCAGATGTGGGCCTTGAAGAGACTTGTAGGATGGCCCTTTATGGCTTGGTCGACAGACTCTACTATAACTATTTGAGCAAGGGGCCTGTATCGGATTGGATAGACAAAAACTGGGTTTCTATACTTGGTTATGTGCCTGAAGTCCTTTATCTTACCAAAGGATGGCTGGGTTTTATTTGTAAAACCCCAGAGGATGAGACCCTACTGCTGAACTCTCTTTGGGTATACGGGGGTAGCAGTTTGATGTTGAAACGCTAGTGGGTTGCATTTGATCCGACGACCAAACATTTTCAGTTCCGTCACTTGTGGGTTCTTTTGTCGGGTTTACCTATTCATCTATGGAATGAAGGAGCTCTTCGAGCTATTGGAGACTCTCTGGGAAAGTTTATTGCGCTAGATAACTAGACCCTAGTTTCTCCTTATAGAAATATGGGAAGAATTTTAGTGGAACCAGATATCCATTGCAGGTTACTGGAGGTCCTAGATATTGAATGGTGTGGGCGTCGCTATATACAGAGGTTGGACTATCTCGGTATACCTTTTCTATGCAATCTGTGCCGTAGAACAGGTCATCTCCATCGAGAATGTACTGGTTTGGCGGTCGAAGAGTCGTTGGAGGATACTTCTTTACAAAAGGACCCCCCTGACTACATTACCAAAATGGACTCTTTCGGGAGCGAGCCTATTCATTATGGTATCGAGCCTTGGAGCCAGACAGAGCCCTTGACGACTCTTACTGGTAAGTTGAAAAACCTTTTCCCTACCTTATATTCTACTTTGTCACATTGGGAAAAGGATGCATTGGATACTTCTCACTGGATTTACTTATCCACTACCAAAGATAAGGGACCTACCGAGGGAGACATGGATACTACTGACCCTACCTTAGCAGTTTCGGAAAGGCCGACTGATATTGTTTCATCTCTGGTGTTTGATTTGGGGGTACTGCCAACACCTATAACTGAGTCTCATGCTCCCCTACTGAAGTGCTACATAATACTTTACCTAAGTTGTGTAATGCCCGGGCTCGGGCACTAAACTCTTCCCCTTCGTCCCCGGAGTTGTTAGATAATTTTTTGGTAGAGCCTGGTTTTAGAGAATTTGAGGTGGATGACTCTACCCTTAGTGTTGTACTTAACTCATTGATCCCCTTCATTCGGGACTCAAACGCTACTATAAAGCTTCCAACTTACTAGGGTAAGGCTATCCATGATTCAACTAGTGAAGCTGGGACTAATACTTCATTGACTCATTTCGAAGGGGCTGGGAAAGAATTTGCCTGGTCAAGAGGCCTTGGCATAGAACACTCTCCAATAAAGACCCGAAGCATTTGAAAAAAACTAGCGGGTTTATCCTCTTAGTCAGTTGACTCTGTTCCTCCCTCCATTGATAGTGGGGCTCTTAGAGCAATGAAAGCCCTGGCAAGGGCTAAGTGATGTTGTTACTCTCCTTAAATCTAAGAGGGATTGGAGGCACCCTCAAAGCTGCCTCAGTACGCCATATACTGGATCAAACACGCCTGGATATTGTTTTTCTACAGGAAACTTTGGTACATGAGAAAAAAGATAGATATTTCATGCACCTTCTTCGTCCTTCCTGGGTTTCAAGTGCTATAAACTTTGTGGGTACTTCAGGATTATTAGTCACATGAGACCCAAATTTATATGATCTGGTTCCTTACCTTACTATTGGTGGTATTATGTTAACATACATGTGTATTATTAACAAGCAGGAGATCTCCTTGCTTAATATATATGGCTCGTGCACGGATCAAAAACAATTTTGGTGTTTGGTGGCAGACAATGGTATATTTTCAATTAATAATCCGATCATTGCTGGTGATCTGAATATTAATTTATCTTCAGATGAGCTCTGGGGAGGTTCCACAGTTCCTGGATCAATGGATGATTTTTACAGATATTTATTTCTTTCAAAAAAGTTGATAGACATCAAACCGACCAAACTGGTTCCTACCTGGCAGAATGGGCGCTCTGGTCCTAAGGCCATTGCAAAGTGATTGGATCGATGTCTTGTTTCTAAAGGTTTATTATATGTTGTTGGCATATATAGATCCTGGGTGGAGTTTCCATATATCTCTAATCATGCCCCTGTCTTAGTTCAACTGGAGATTCCTCCCATTTACAAGGCATACCCTTTCAAGTTAAATGCCCATTGGTTGCATGAAAAAGATTACGTGGCTTTAGTTTATAAGATATGGCAGGATCCCATTTTCTTATCCAACGGTGGCAGACAGAGCAAATTAGTTTGGAAATTAAAGGTATTAAAGACTCATACTAAAGTATGGTACAAAGCAAGTCTTGACAGGAGCAACGTTGAACTGGAAACTTTAGAATATGAAATAAAGGATACAATTATGACATTGATCAGGGATTCAACAAATCTGGGAGCGGAAAAACATCTACAACAGATGGTACTTGAAAGGAATAAAATTTTACTTGGATTTGAAGAACAATAAAGACTTCGCAGCAGGGCGATTTGGATAAAAAGCGGGGACAATAATACAAAGTTTTTCCACAACTATGCAAGTCATAGTAGGATTCAAAAACATGTTTAGGAGATCACTGATGAAAATGGACATACAATTATATAACAAGGAGCGATAGAGGAGAATGCAGTACACTATTTCAAATTTTTTTACAAGGCTCTGATTACCCCAAACACTATTGAACAAGTCAAGGTTACTGGTCTATATCCCCTGATGGTAAATGATGATGAGTCATGCTCGTTGTACAACCCAGTTTCTATGGAGGAATTAAGGGTTGTTTTATTTCAGTTCAAAAAAGATAAGAGTCCAGGGCCTGGTGGCTGGACGGTTGAATTTTTCACTTTCTTTTTTGATTTAGTAGGGGAGGATCTTCTAGAGACGGTGGAGGAATCGAGACGGAAAGGCTCTATTGTTGGGAGTCTAAACTCAACTTTCCTGACCCTTATCCCTAAGGAAAATAAACCAGTTACTTTTGATGATTTTCGTCCAATATCTTTGTGTAACCCGTGCTACAAAGTGATATAAAAAATTATTGCAAATCAGATGAAACCGATCCTTTCTAGGTCACTCTCTGCAAAACAGTTGGGGTTTTTACAAGGGAGGCATATTCAAGATGCTAAAGGCACAACACATGAGAGTCTACATAACATAAAGAGAAAAAAATTAAAGTCACTTGTATTGAAATCGGATCTGTGGAAAGCATCTGATTGCATTGATTGGGATCTTTTAAGGTTGACTTTATTAAAAGTGGGATTTGGGATCCAGATGACAAATTGGATCATGAGCTGCGTTACTTTCTCTTCATATGTTGTTTTAGTTAATGGTGAGGCGACATAATTTTTCAGAAGCAACAGAGGTTTGCGCCAAGGTTGCCCATTATCTCCATTACTATTTATTCTGGTTATGGAAGGACTCAACCTTTTATTGAAAGATAGCAAAGGCGAAGGCAATCTATCAGGTATAAAAGTGTCTAGAATGATCAAAATTATTCATTTACTTTTCGTGGACGATGTCCTAATTATGACAAAGGAAACTTTACAAGAATGGATGGAAATTGACAAAATCATCAAGTTATTATGTAAAGCTTTGGGACTAATGGTAAATGAATCTAAAACGACTGTACATTTTGAAGGCCTTTCCAATACTGAACTTGCACCTTTTAAGATGTTTCTTCCTTATACCTTTACCGATCTTTCTATCGGCTTCAAATATATGGGATACCTTCTAAAGACAGGGGCGTATAAGGCAGATGACTAGAATTGGTTAGTGACCAAAATGGAAAAAAAGATCGGACTTTGGTGCAACAGGTGGTTTTCCTTGGGTGGTAGATACATATTATTAAATTCAGTGTTGGAGAGTCAACCTGTATATTGGATGTCTATGGAGACCATCCCTCGCTCTGTATTGAAAAAGATCCGAAAAATGATGTTCAATTTCCTTTGGAGCAGTCATAAAGCATCACAACAGTATCACCTTTGTAGGTGGGACATTCTTTCCATACCAAATAAATGCAGTGGCTGGGGGTTCATAAACCTTATTCTTTTTAATACAACCTTGACAGTAAATACTCTTTGGCGTGTACTGACTCGGGATAGTATATGGCATAAAGTTTTATTGGATAAATATTTTCCCAACACAATAGTTATCAATTGGTTCAGGCTGGCCTCCCACAAACATATTGTCGCGTCAATGATTTGGACTAGTCTTTCTCGATCAGTCCATGTGATTATCCATTGGCTAAGATGGCGTCCAGGTTTGGGACACCTCATATCTATTGGCAAAGATCGAATATTAGGTCTGGGTGATAGATCCATCCTTCCGGATGTGATTATAAATCACTTAAGACATAAAAGGATTATTGTACTGGATCAAGCAACTATCTCTCGGGATCTCGTTAATTTTTCAAAAAAATGGTTAAGCAGCGAGGAGCTAGGATTATCGAGTAATATGGAAACCGATTGGGATTGTTTTTGTAGAGCGCTTATAGGCGTTGGGTCTCGCTCCACGATACAAATGATACTTTGTTATGGACCGAGGGTGATTCATCAGGGATCATATCAGTTGAAAATATATATTCTTCTCTTATATCTACGCAGAGATATCGGATCTGGAGTGGCTGGAAGGTAAATATATGGAAATGGGACCTTCAACTAAAGATAAAATTATTCATATGGATGGCAGTGGAAAACAAGATTCTATCCTGGGTTGCCCTTCAAAAAAAAGGTTGGGAGAGCCTTGGTTTTTTCTATCTTTGCAAACAAAGTACTGAAGAAATTAACCATATATTCATCCATTGTATTTTCATAAAGTCAGTTTGGGCTAGATTAACACATTTTCTATAGATAAAAAAAACTTGGGAAGGGTCCACACTTTCTGAATGTTTTGCTTCTTGGACCAAGGACAAATTTGTTTCTCCAACTTTGGCTGCTCTTACCTGTTGGTACATATGGTTGGAGAGAAACACAGTTATTTTTGATAATAAATCTCCTTCATTTTTTGCAGTGGTATATAATACTCTACTCTCAGATCTCTCAATAGGCTACCCTCATCACAAAAATCTATTTCCTTAAGAGCTTGTTCGATCACACAAGAAAAAGGATCCACTATTGCATGTTTTGATGGGGTTGCAATATCAGGAGGCATACATTGTGGAGCTGCTAGTGTCATAAAATCTCCAGCGACGACTGTATATATATGGTATATCAATTGTGGGGCTGGCACAAACACAAACGCTGAACTTATGGGAGTTTGGGCTACTCTCACTCTTGCCAATCTCTGGTCTATTCAAAATTTACAGACACTGGGGGATTCAAAGGTAGTTATTGATTGGTTAAATCATAAAGGTAAATCCCAGGCTATTGACATCAAAGGATGGAAGCTCAGAACAATGGAATTGATCACCTTATTTCAAGGAATTAGCTTTCATCATATATTCAGGGAATTCAATAAGGAGGCAGACAAATTATCTAAACAAGCTCTCTTGGAACCGGAAGGAATATTAACATATTACCAATGGGTAAGAGGGGCTACAGGACCTCATACTCATATCAATCTTTTTTGAATCCTCCTTTTATTTGAATCAGAACAAGATTACTTTTCCTGCTGGTCTCTTGGACTTTCAAGTTGGTATTGTTAATTTGAGGAGACAAACTATTATATTTTGCTAGCTCTTTGAAGCATTTGCCCATGGTGGTATGCAAGGAAGCTATTTTTGGATAGTTTTATTTGACGGTATAGTGCCTAGCTGGACTTGTAGTAATTGAAACTTTGACAAGGAACTTTTATGATGTAAACAAAAAATATACACTAATATAATTTTGAGCCAATTTCTATTGGAAAACAAAGTTGCAACCTCCACATGCTATAGAATTTGTAACTTGTACTATGCATAGCCTTTGGTATAGAGTTTATAACTTGTGTTATGTATGATTTACACAAAAATCAGTATTCTAATTTA
>JASDQU010503531.1:38256-48385 GCA_032191745.1 Picea mariana | reverse complement strand
TTAAATTGACAATTTCAAAAAAATAAGTGAACGCCATTAATAATGTGTAAATTTAAAATTGTCAGTATTTGACGATTATAAATGGAAAAAACAACTAAATACTCATCAAATTTAACCACTACAACAATCTATTATTAATGTGTTTAATGTGTGTGGTTGTTAAATTGACAATTTCAAAAAATAAGTGAACGCCATTAATAGCGTGTAAATTTAAAAATTGTCAGTATTTGACGATTATAAATGGAAAAATCAACTAAATACTCATCAAATTTAACCACTACATTGATTGTGTTTTTAGTCCCTCCACCAAACAAGGGATTATACTTTTAATTTTTTCCAATAGAAAATTAGCTCAAAATTATATTAGTATATAATTTTTTTTACATCTTCTTTTCCATAACATGGTCCCAGTCCTTAACATGATTGATAGTAAACTTTAGTCAAAAAAATTTTGTTTAGGCAAAAGCTTCCTTACAGGTCTCAGAGGACCAATACTTCAAAAGGATAAACCACAGGTAACCAAATTCTATATCAAAAGATATTGTCCCATAATTATAACCCACAGTCCAAAATATTAAAAAACTGTCTCAAAATACCAGAATAAGATGGATATCAGTAAAGGACAAGGTGATTCATGTGACTTGTGATCCTGGGTTCCCATTTGTAATATGAAATTTTGCCATCAGGTTCATGAATAGTTTGTTTTGATAGTTGATTCGCCTCCTTGTTGAAATCTTTAAATATATGATGGAAGCTAATTTCTTGAATTTTTTTTATTATTTCCTTTGTTTTGTGCTTCCATCCTTCAATGACGCTAGCCTAGAGTCTTCCTCTATTGTTTAGCCATTCTATAATTACCTTTGAGTCTCCTAGAGCCTGAAGTTTTGGTAGGGCTAGATGAGTAGCTAGTGTGAGAGTTGCCCAAATTCCCAAAAGTTCTACCTTTGTATTGGTTCCTTCCCCGCAGTTGTAAAGCCATCTATAAATTGTTGAATCTGGTGTTTTGATTACACCCCCTGCTCCACAATGCTTACTATCTGACTGTGCTGCCCCATCAAAAAAAGCAATAGAAAAACCAACATGCTGAGAAATCAAACAAGCTCTTAGGGGAATAAGTTTTTGAGTCGATGGGTGCTTCTTGAGAGATTCGAGAGTCTTGATAACCACAGTGTGAATGGATGGAGAAGCATTCTTGAAGATTTCTTTGTTTCTTTCGATCCAAATAAACAAACAAGTAAATGTTGCAAGAGTAGGAGAGACATATTTGTCCTTTGTCCACAAATTAAAACAATCAGATAGTGTAATTCCTTCCCAATTTCTTTTTATCTTCTAACTAGTTTTAATTCTTTCCTAGACCAATTTGGCGAAAGTGCACTGAAGGAAGAGATGGTTAATATCTTCGGTGCTTTGTTTACATAAAATACAGAGGCTTGGGCCCTCCCATCCTTTTTGTTGCAGAATACCACAAGTTAATATTTTTTGTTCAACGACCAACCAAATAAATAACTTGATCTTGAGTTGTAAGTCCCACTTCCAGATGTTATGCCTCCATCCACCAAGAGTCGGATACCTCTGGGTAGAAATAAGAGCCGAATAAGCATTTTTAATCGATATTGTTCCAGAAGAGTCACCCCATGTCCACATCAGTTTGTCTTATGTATCCCGTATAGTAGCTCCTGTGTAAAGATCCCATTCGGTGGCCAACTCACCTGCTAAACCCAAATCGCCGCTACAGATCCAATTTTCACTAAGGGAGAAATGTTCCATATGTTCTTTAGCTTGAGCGAGGACTGCAATCTTTTTTTGCTTTAAAAGTGCAATAATATCAACTGAGAGATAAAATCTGTCTCTACCAATAGAAATAAGGTGACCCGATCCAGGAATCCAGCTAAGCCAATGGGTAATGAGGTGCACTGATTTAATAAGGCTATTCTTGGATTATACTTTTAATTTGATAGTCCACATGAGTTGAATTCATATTAATTGGCATAGAATTTATATAGTGTCTATTTTTTATTTTTTATATGTTATGTAAAAGTGAATTTACATAGTTTTTTTTATGTTATCTAAAAGTGTTTATACTTTTCATTTGATAGTCAACGTGCATTAAATTCATATCAGTTGGTAGAGAATTTACATTATTTCAATTTTATCTAAAAGTGTTTATACTTTTCATTTGATAGTAAGCATGCATTGAATTCATATTAGTTGGTATAGATTTTTTTTTATGTTATCTAAACACTTTTTTAGTAAACGTGCATTGACTTCATATTAATTAGTATTATTTTTTTTATGTTTCTAAAAATGCTTTAAGATTAAATTATTAATTCAAACATTTTTAAAATGTGTAGATTCATTATTTATTGGTAGATGAGATTGTATATTTGACATAAATCTCTAGTTGTGCACTTTAAATTGTTAGGAAAAAAACAATTAAAAATTAAAATATTATGAAGCTACCACTTTTCTTTGTAGTTTTCAATTTTCAATGCATTGGAGTTATTATGGGAACGGGCACACGCGGAGTAGTTAAATCAAATTGCTAGTGGTTGATTTGCTATCTCCTCTTCTTCGAATGGGTACATGATTTTTGGTTTGGTTTGATATATTACCACTTTTCTCTCCAATAGTTTAGATGCCCTATCACTTGATTTTCATGTCTCCTTGTATTAATGCATCCTTTGTTCTTTTCAAAATGGTTTTTATTAATCTTATACATTTCTCACTATCCTCCAATAGTAATAGTTATAGAGATGGACATTTTGGAAAGTTCAAGCATGCTTGAAACACTATATGAATGATTTGTAGTTTGAGTACAACAGAGATTGAGTTTGTATGTGAGTTATAGTCAAGTGTTAATTTTTCCTTGTTAGATGTAATTTGTAATCTTAATATTATGAAAGAAGGTATTGAATTACTAGGCATTGTGGTGGTGAGAGATCAATCAAGAGGGAAGTCTAGTGGATTGGATTCCTTGTTAGGAATAACCTTAGGCATTTGTAGTACGAGAGTCCGTCTTATTTTGAGGTTGCAAAAATCCAAGGCAGAGGATTGTGGAATTATTATTGAATATAAGGATAAGAAGAAGCATATCACAAAATCTCAAAAATAGACATGCTCAATTTAGTTATAGAAGAGATTGTAGGGTCAAGTAAGGGCATAAATGATATTGATCCATAACTCTTCATGTGAAAAAGATTGATGCCATGGATTAGACAATGGTGGAATTACCCAATATCAATATGGAACTAGAAGATATGTACCATCAAATCTAAAAAATTATCATGCTATATATTTCTCCAAAATAGAGCATAATTCTATATGCATTATTAGTTGTTGAGGATTTCCCTACCTATGAGTCCATGATAATGTCACTGCAAGGTGATGAATATGGTGAAATAGCTTTGGTTGTGGTCATTAAAGTCGATGGGGTTCTTGAAGGGCTTATGGATGTTGTAAACCAAAGACTAGGTTGTGTATGTGTTCATAAAAAGTTGGGAGATGAATCACATGAAGAGGCTATGAAGAGAGAAGCCAAGTTATTTATTTCACATCCTGGATTGAATATGATCAATAAATACATGGTGTGTATAGTTCTGTTGGCCAAGATACTTATGTAGATTCAAGCCAAGAGCATAAGCTAGTGTCTTCTTGATATAGTAAAAAAATTGACCAACCAATTTTGTAGAGGAGATTTAAATTGAGTGACCCGCCACAACATATGCATATTGCTTGTGAGGCCGTGAATTTTTTATGAAGCTAATGAATGCAATGAAATATTCATTAAACAAGCTCCCATAGAAGGAGACTATAAAGAATTTTCAGAGGAATTTGACATGCATTGTGTTGCCTGTTTGAGGGAGATGTTTGAGAGTCCTACAAGGATATATTGAGCCATAAAAATATGGAAGATAAAAATCACTTTCTGGTATAGAAGGACAATATGTGGGAGGAAGAAAAAGGGGTTGATCTTCCCAATTTATCACCCCATTCAGTCTTTGCAAACTTGTAGCGAAATCCGATTGAGGAAATGTTGACGAAAGGTCTTTGGTTCAATAGTAAAGTCTAGGAGTATGTGGATAAGGTTGTTGTTAAGGTCATTGAATCAAGTTTTCATAGTTATCGTTGTTTCCTAACAACAACAACAAGCACATCTCAAGATTTGGTTTCAAATAGAAAAGAGGAAAGCATTCAATATGTGATTTAGATGATAGAGATCGATAAATCCACAAAATTCATATTGAATCCAAATTTACCTGGAAATTTGGACCAAACTGATGTAGCATAAAAATTAGTTCATGCAAGGAGTGCCTAGAATTGTTGAATTATAAAATCATGCACTTTTTCATTTAGCTTTGATATGCCAACACAACCTAGATCTTTCTTTGGTATGTGGCCAACACAAGCCAATTTTAATTTAAGTATGGCAACATAACCAACTACTAATTTAATCTCTAAAAGATACAAAGGCAATCACCATGTTAGGCAACAAACACCCAAATAGCCTGAAAATAGAAAGAGAAGTAACTCCAAACCTTGAGAAATAGATAGAAGAATTTTTAATACCCTTGTTTCCCCCAATATGTAATCATGATTGATGAATTTCCAGGGCATGGCATATAAACATATTAATCATATTTTTGTTTGATTGAAAATGCCAACTAGGTGATTGATGGGTGAAGCCTTAATAGTATTGGCCATGATACCACGAGAGGGATTAGTGGGGGGTTGGGAAAGGGGATTTATGTGTAAAAGACCCCAAGCCACCTTGATGGATGATGTGGAGGAAACAACCATGTTTCCTCTAGCTTGCAATTGAAGAAAATCAGTTAATGAGAAGGGGTTGGTAGTTGAACAACCAACCACCCTCCATGAATGGAAACATGAAAGGCCTAGCTAAGACATAAAAAATGGTCAACCATAAGCACAACAAAGTACCCAATTGCATCTTCCAGATTGACCCTCACTAGTTCCTTCTAACAAAAGGAAGAAGGACAGATCGAGAACCTTCTGGGGGTGTGTGCGTGTAAGAGACGACAAGAGGGAGTGCAAGCAAAGACATGAGAATGTGCAAGGGAGACAGGGAGAGGGAAATCAGAGTTATGAAATTTGGAGGTCTATAGAAGACCCAAGGAATAGAGAATGATGTGAGAGAACTAGCAACATACATCATGGAATCCCAATGTGCAGACGTGGTTGCAAAGTGGTACAAGATGGTATTGAGAAGGAGATTGATTTTACACGAGAGGAAAGACTCGTGCAACAAAAGGAAATGCTCATTAGAAGAGTATAGGAAGCTTCAAGATGAAAACTTGAGTAAAAAGAAGAATTGGGAAGCAAGCCTAGGATATGAATGATCAAGTTGGAGCAAAGAAGACCTCGGAAGTATAGACTGGAGAAAAAGAGGGTCACAAGATTGATGCTTGTTGGAAAGAAATCGACACTGTAAGGAGATGGCATTGAGGTACAATATAGATGTGAAGGGACTCTCTTGTGTAGAGGAAATCCAGTTGGGATGGCATCTGAAAAACCTTGTGGGGGTCCTGAGCTTAGTGTCAAAGAGGGGAAACTTCTTCTCTTGCCAAAAGAGTGGAGGAGAGAAACCTCATGAGTTTAATTACTTGACTAGTTGAGTCAGTAGTGAGAGACATCCTCTGGTGGTATCATGGCCTGGCACGAGGGTAGATTGTTGCCAAAGTTATTGAGCAAGAAGAGCCCATGGTTGGGTGGAAAGGCGCACACCCACAATCAATTGGTTTTCTATATCTTGTAAATAGATAAGTACCTCCTATACTTTGTGTAATAAAATTGAAATGCATGGATAGATGCATGTACTCATGCTATAAATGTGCATGCATGATTAATGGTGTTGATGATTGTTTCATTGGCAAATCCTTGCACTTGAATAATTGTAGAATTATATGAATGGTTCCTGCCTTACACAATTAAATGCAAGCTTCTGTATGGATTCTAAGGAAAAGGCAGTGAATATGTATTTGCTTCATGTGCACAGTAATTAACATGTTGTAATGGGCGTTGACACTCGAAATTGAAATGGGTTGCAGCAAATCAATCCCGAGGCAACCTCGAACCACTTTGGATTGGAAGCTGCCCTCCCCCAACCCGAGAGGGATCTCTCGAGCAATGTCACAATATGATTTTTAGTAAGCGTGAAAAGGTGGGCAGATTTATGGGTAAGTGATGGTCTTGGATTTTTGAAGTTTGGGGGTTAAACCAGGGAAATGGTCCATTGGGCATGGAGTCAAGTGAAAACCGAGGAAAGGAGATAATAGCAGCGATCAATAACTTGCGGAAAGTGAGGCAAAGTAAGTCTATCTTTCAGCGTTTTGATAATCATGATGCAATAGCAAAAAAAGGAAAGGAAAGGCCGATGTAGCAGAGAATATATGCAGAATTCCGGAAGTGTAGACTGGCCTTACAGCCGCTGATAGCTGGTGCAGAGGAAAGACAGTAAACAATTACAGAAAACCCAAATCCATTCGCTATAGTAGTGGTCGTACTAAAGTATAACGAAGCACATCAGTTAGAAGAAAACGAAATTGTAATACAGTCGTGATGGAATAAAGAAGAAATAAACAATATGATAATGACAATATCAACTGCGGGTAAGGAACACATAAATGAAGTCCAAACAGATTTAACACAGTTGAAAAGAAGAATAACATACTGAAAGAAATCGATCGTGATGAATCTCACAGTCACAAGTAAAAAATCATATTTATTTCTCCAGTCTTGGCTTACAAAATAACTTGGCTTGCAAGAAGAGCCCCTCTTTGAAAGAGGTTTTCCCCAGCTCGCCCCCCTTGTTCTGTTACATACATCATTCTTTTAAAGAGAAAAAATCTAAAACAAAACTCTTAGTGTTTCGGGAAATATGAACCGATTCGTCTTCATGGAAAACTGTGACTGCCAGGTGTTCTGCCGTTTGGGGGCACCTCTCCTTCGAATTCCCGGTGATGACTGTTTGGTGTCTCACATGAATCAATTTTCAACGACTTATCATGAATTCTCTGAAGTTCTCCACTCTCAGTTCTAAATCCACAGTGCTTGGATAAAGACAAATGGATGTAGGGAAGTTCGTCCACAACTGCTGCTACACCTCCTTTGTTTGGTCCCAGAGTCAATGATCTAGCATACCTCTCGGGCGAATCTAAAGGAACTAATCTGGATTTGGCTATATTGATCTGTTATGGTAGATATTGTTGGTGAAAACTGCTGCGTTGTGAGGATTGCTGATAGATTTGCAGTGTAACTTGACTTAATAATTAAGACCACAAATAACCATACGATAAGCACTACTCGTCCAAGTGTGCTCCCAGTTTTCCCATGTTTAGAGAACGTCGTAGAGAAAGCGAACCAGAGACCATTACAAACTTGCCGCTTTGGATGCCCTCGAAACTCTTGGTTACTTCTATGCTCCAAAATCCATACAACAATTCCTATGATAAGGAAAATGCGCCTGTCATACACCACATCTCTAATGTAAATGGAAGTAAGAAAACCCATGCATTGGAATCTAGCTCTCTTACAGGAACCATCACAACTAGGCCCGATTCTACATAAGGCTGTGTGAAGTCCAAACTCTTCCATCGATCTCAACATCTCCAAGGACTGCATCAAAGTTCTGTAAAAAGAGATCTTGCCTCCTTGGTTCAAGTAGGCATTGAAAGAATGAGCAATCATCAAGATCCTGTCATAGGCATACAAGCCAAACGCATCCAAGTAAACATTAACCAGATGAGCTGTTCGTAGATTTTTCCACCTTATCTTTATCTGGCATTCTAACAGTAGTATCAGAGTCACCTCATTTCTTAGGCATGAATTAATCTATGGTAGTCTTCCCGAGCTGAATCGTGCAGAAAACGCATCATTTCCACGGGAGTTTTCATTCCATTATGCAGAAACGCTTCTTCCCTCTTTATGTGTACCAGTGTGCACCCCTACTATTCTGTCCATCTGTCTGGGCATTTCTAGCGTGTAAAAAACGCCTCTCTTCCTTCTTAGGACGATTCTCTGCCTCTTCCAATCTGACCTGTGCTCTGTTTCTCTGGTTATTCACTGACCTTGTTTCTGGCCTCTTTTCTACCAGTCTGGACAAGGTTTTTAGAGTAACGACTCTTGGCTTTCTTCAACGCACATAGATCTCTAATCAAAACCCTAATTTGCCTCACGTCCACATGAAACCCTAATGCATGCAACCAACGAGGCATTGCATTCGAGCGACCGACGTGAAGAAGCCATTTCCCAAGAAATTTCATGGCATCATTCGGATTCGCGCAACTATTTCAAATCTCATTCAGGGACTAGATAGGATGGTATACAATTGTGTTGCGAAATCCTTGCCATGCAAGATCACGAGTGTAACGATTTTGGTGTCGAGAGATATGGTCCAATTCAAAATTTAAAAACATATTTCCGAGTCCGAGCACTTTGTTTTTGTACGGAAAACGACACAAATGACACCGAAGATCAAAATTCTCGGATGGTTGAACTGTTTCGAACGAGCTTTTCTCTGTAGCAATTTTTGTCGCAGATTTGAAATCTTTTCGATACAGAACGAAGAAATTTAAGGTTCCCGTGATTCTTACTATAGCAAACTCTGAAGGCGGCTCGACATCCTTTCGTCCAAGAATGACGACTGCTGCAATGAAGGCAGACAGTCCTCCTGCATAACCATACATCTTGCTATGTCTGAGAAAATTGGTAAATACCACCCATGGTATAAGTGCAACGGCTCGCAGAATAATGCATTCTTCCGTTATACTGCTTGCGACTACTGCATAAACGGATCCTGCCACGGTACCTTGAGTTATAACATTCGCAAGTTTGAAGGTTGACTCTCTGGAAGAGCCCATTCCAGAGAGTCCTATACCCTATGTGGTGACTGAATAAAACCCCGAACGAGACTGAAAGACCAAGAGATAAAGAACATTTTAATGCTATAACTACTCTGTTGGTATCTATGTGGTTTATCAATTTGCAGAGAAACTGCCATATATGTTTAGATTTGGTCACCACCTGTGATGACTCTTCCTGTAACGCATCAACTCTGACAGATATAGTTCTCAGAGGCAACGCGCATTGGTGGCAATGATTAAGCCCTTCTGTGGATTCGGAGTCGGGGTTCCGTGTAGMAATCTGCTGYAGTCTCTCAGCAGAAGGGGCCGAATAATGAAGCAACATGTTTCTGGCTTCTTTACAAACATGCTTCATACTGAACACGAAGAAGAACATTGGCTGATAATGTTTGAACGCACCTTGCCATTCGATCCAGTGGAAGAAAAATTGCAACAGAACCTTCGGTTCTGCTAGCATTTGATCCAACTGCTTCTCCGTCACAATCAATTACTGGTGACCCTCTTGAGCCTCCTTTTGTCACTAAAGCTGTCTGCATATAAAAAGTATTGAAGTCATTGTACCTGTGGCGTCTGATTTGATAATATCTGTTACAACAATGGAACAATGGGTTTCCTGAGAAAGGGAAATATACCCATATGGAATAAATGGCAATTTTGAGAAGAAGGTAGTGTTGCAACCTCCTTGGAAAAAGGGAATAACGAACTAATTATAAGACTTGTGTGTAGGAGGCTATTACAAGATGATAAATTGGTGATTTCCTTGTCCAATGGAATGGAGGGTTGCAAGCATGAGGCCTTCCTTTGAAGCCCTTGTAGGGTGTTATCTTGCTTAAGAAAAATAGTTAAAATTCATGGGAGTAAAGTTGAGTACCCTCCCAAGAAGCCGCAACAAGAGCTACGTGACTACCAAGTCCAGAAATAAACCTTCATTGAAATCCTTGCTTAATTTTGAAGAAAAACAATATATGTTGGATCAATGGATGGATTGAATTCCAGACATCCAATCGTTATCAAATATATGGGAATGGTGTTCAGAGACATGGATTATTGGGCCATCGGATTCCTAGAGTAATAGAGGGTCCCGTGTGGTAAGATTTATTAATCACTTGTTAGGCCGATACCCGGGAACATGGTTCCAGTCCTAGTTCCATACCTTATACCCGGGAACATGGTTCCAGTCCTAGTTCCATACCTTATACCCGGGAACATGGTTCCAGTCCTAGTTCCATACCTTATGACTTATAACTAAG
>JASDQU010503531.1:22037-34153 GCA_032191745.1 Picea mariana | reverse complement strand
TACCTTTTCTCCCACATTAAACTTGTGCGGTACCTGGTGTTGATCATGGCGCTACTTGTACTTAGCATTGGTTGTCTGTAAAATCTCATGGACCTGTTGGCGTATTGTTCTGAATCCACTCAATGAATTTGGTGGCTTTATCGTCCTCATACTGAACACAAGAAGAATCTATCTGTGTGGTTGCAAGAGGTAGTGCAACATCAATGGGACCCAAGGGTTGGAATCCCAGCCCCACCTAAAAGGGGCTATGGTCAGTGGAGCTATGGAGAGCCCTGTTGTAGTTGTGATGAACATAGGGAAGACTCTCATCCCATGTACGTGGATACTTAGAGTTATACATGCACAAGATGTGCACAATCATCTGATTGTCGACCTCTATTTGGCCATTGGTTTGAGGGTGGAAGGCAATGGATTTAGTGAGCTTCGTGTCCAATAGTGACCAGAGAGTTGACCAAAATGTGTTGAGGAACTTGTTGTCTCGATCAAAGATGATGGTATGTGGTATCCCAAAATGGACCCACACTCATTCGAAGAAGAGCTTGGAAATATCTGTCATTGTGATACTCTTCTTGCAGGCTGTGAGAATGGCCATCTTTGAAAACCAATCAACCACCACAAATATGCAATCATTGTATTGCTTGGTGGATGGAAGGCCAAACATGTAATCCATCGTGATGGATTCCCAAGGCCTCTCAAAAGTATGAAGAGGGTTTGTATAAGCCTCGCTTCTTGATGGCTGGCTTAGAAATGGCACAGACAATGCAAGATTTGATATACTTGCTAACGTCCTGTCAAAGTTTTGGCCAATAAAAATGTTTCTGTAGAATGACCATAGTTTTCTCCAGGCCAAAATGTCCTGCCATCCGACTATAGTGAGCCCCCCAAATCATCTTTGCATGCTTTCTTGTAGGAACACAGAGATGTCACAGATAACATAACGATCCATCGTGAATGTGAAAACCGATGACATTTGTGCATGTACCCAAGAGCTGATAGGTGGTGGCGAAGTCAGAATCTCACTGATAAAGTTGGGGGCACTCAGATGCCTCATGCCACTGTAATGGAGAACGGTGGATAGTGTAGCCACGGAAGGTCGACTGAGGTAGTCAGTGATACAATTTGTGCCCCTATCTTATACTTGATGTTGAGATGGAACTATTGCAGGTATGTGGACCACTTTTGATGGCAATTATTCTGCAACTTCCATTGTGTCCGTATGAATTGTAGAGGCTTGTGATCAGTGTGGATGATTGTCTCCTTTCCAAGAATGTAATTTTTCTATTGACGACAACCTTTCACAATGGAATATATTTCCTTATTATAGGTGGGGTATTTATGGATGGTATCTGAGAGTGTCTCACTATGGTATACTACTAGATGACTGTGTTGAGTGAGAAATGCACCTACAACATAGTCAGATGCATCAGTCTCAATCTCGAATAATTGTTGTAGATCGGATAAGGAGAGTACTAGAGCTGAGCACAAGCGATGCTTCTAATCATCAAATGCTCATTGTTGTGCCTTCCCCCATGCGAACTTTGACTTGCCACCGCCCTTGGTCACTTGGTTGAGGGCCCATGAAATATGGGAGAATCCCAACATGAACCTTCTGTAGAAGTTGGCAAGTCCCAAGAAGCTCTGAAGCTCGGTTAGCATGGTCGGTGCTAGCCAATCACAAATGACTTGGATCTTAGCTATATCCACATGTACCACATGATCATCAACAATGTAGCCCAAGTATTCGACCTTATTCATGCCAAAGGAGCATTTTTCCAAGTTGGCATATAGCTTGTGCTTTTGTAGAGTTCTCAAAACCTATTGAATATGTTGCATGTGCTTCTAAGTTATGCTGAAGATGAGGATGTCATCCAGATATAACACCACAAAAGAGTTGGTGAAGGGTCTCAATACATCATCCATCAACCTCATAAAAGTGTCTGGTGCATTTGTTAATCCAAAGGGAATGACCAACCATTCGAAGAGACCTTCTTTAGATTTGAAATTTGTCTTCCATACATCATTCGGTTCGATGGGAACCTGGTGGTAGCCATACTTTAGGTCGATCTTGCTGAAGAACTTTTTCCCCTTGAGTTGGTCAAGAAGGTCATCAATTCAGGGAATTGGGTACCGGTTCCTGACTATGATTTTGTTTAATGCTCCACAATCAATGCAAAGCCTCCATGTCCCATCTTTCTTCTGCACCAGTACAATAGAGCTTCCTCAAGCGGAGGAGTTGGGTCTAATGTGCCCCTTTTGAAGCAAATCTTGGATTTGAATCTTGATTTTGTCATTTTTCATCAATGAGTGATGATAGATTGGTCCATTAGGCAGAGATGCACCGGGGGTTAGATCAATTGGATAATTAACTTGGCAGTGTGTTGGTACCCCAATGGGTGAGGAGAAGATGTCTATGTACTCTTCCATGATCTTGTCCACTTGCTTCTGCTGCAAAGGGAGGTTTTGTGTATAGGCCATGGATGTGGCGGTGACCTTTTGCTTACTATGAGAACGGATCACAAAGAAGACAAACTTCCCGATCTATGAAATGACCTTATTGCATTTCTTAGGAGAGATTAAAGAAATAGTGGTAGGCGACGCTACCTCTGGTATCCTGTACAATTGTCTACCCAAATTAATAATAACACTACAGGGTCTAGACTCATACACAACATGTCGCTTCCACAAATATGGTTTTCCTAAAATAACATCAAAAACTTCAAGGGGAGCAATATCACACAATACCTCGTCTTTGAAGGGCTTGATGTCATAGGGAAAATGACATTGTTGGCTGACGCAAAGATATCTTCCTTGGCGAATCCAACTGATGGTGTAGGGATGCGGGTGTGGTGTCATCGACAGGTTCATCTACTTGATGAACTCGACTGATATCAGGTTCTTCTGACTGCCACTATCGACAATGAAATGAAGCGGATCCCCCTTTACCCACATCTATGAGTGAAAGAGGCATTTCCCTTCCTCTACTTCTTTTGGTTCGTTTGGCTGGACTTTGGCGGTAGCGACAGTGGCGTTGGGTTCGACATCGATTATCCGCTTCCCTCCTTCTAGATTTGATTCAGAGTCAGAATCTACCTTTGACTCAGATGCTTTCAGCTCAACCACTAGTGACTTCTTGGAGTGACATTCTTCGGTGTTGTGCCAAGGGATTTTATGGTATTCACACCACTTTCCCGTTTCCTTCTTCGACTTCTCATTACCCTTCTTGTGTTGCGGCTTGGACTGGTTGTCTTGAGAGTGGCCATCTTTTCTTTGTCCCTTGTTTTGTGGGTTGGGGTCACCTTTGCCCTACTTCAACTATGAGGATTTTGAAGATCCAAACTCTCATCTCTTCTGCTTAAATTTCCGCTCGATCTTGACAACATATCTATAAGCTGCACCTAATGATCTGATGTACAAAAAATCAATTTTTGTTTGAATGTATCTATGCATACAAACACGGTATTTGAGATGCCGTTTAGAGTCTTTGATACCCAATTTGGTGCACAGGGTATGGAAAATATTGGTGAAATCTGGTATTGTTTGGTCCCTTTCCCGATGCAGCGTGGTCCATCTTGTGTACTAGTCCTCGTAGCTTCCAACATGGTAGTATTGTTCTTTAATGGCATCCATGAAGGAATCCCATGTGGGGGCGATCGTAAATATTTCAGATTCCTCTATGGCCCTTTGCTCAGAGTAAGTATCCCACCAGTTCTTAACATGGGGGACGACCTCGAGGAGTGCAAAAGTAATCTTTTCCCAGTCGGAAAAATTGTGGACTGAAAAATACCCTTCGAGCAAATTCAACCATTTATGTACAACATCTGCATCTATCAGTTCTTCAAATAATGGAATATAAAAATTTACTTGTACCATGAAGGGGGTTGCATGGCCGCTTGATGAAGATGCATCTCCTGTGGGCAGTTGCCGAAGGATATGTGCAAAGTTGTCCATCATTTCATTCATTTTCGAGCAAGGGCTTCCTCGAGCAACATTTTAAAAGGATCTCCTATTCCATCATATTTATTCTCTTCTCCCATGGGTTGTTTTTGGGCTCAACATGATCGATCTTGCAAAGGCTTGATTGGTTCGAGTCCCAACGTCTTGTACCCAGATCTTGTCAGGGACATGCACGAAGAAAAATAAATGAAGAGCAAACCGCTCTAATGCAACCAATCCAGATTTATGAGCGGAACAAAATTAATAACATATTGAATATAATAACACATATATATGGAGAACAACAACAGATATCCAGTGAACAATAACTTCTATTGAATAAATAAAATAGGCTGAAACTGTAAAACTGCAGAACTGAAAACAACTTTCTTGAATGGTGGTAGCGATCTCTGAGAAGAGATATGGCTGCTATGCGCATCTATATGAGTAGAATGATTACAATGAGGCTCCAGAGGAATTTTTAACATTACTCATGAATTCCGAAACCCTAGACATCAAAAAACCTAACCCTAGGAGATGAAACACCAAAAGTTATGTGGGCCCCAATGGGTAAGTTGGTACCTCAACTTCCCATGGTCGTAAATTTTTCATATGACCTCTACTTTAGGTGTGTGATAGCCCATTTGAAAGGTATGTTCGAGAACTACACATTATGCCATAAAAATCTGACTCAGTCTACAGTTTGACTGTGGCAAGCCAAAAAAATTTTTTTTAGGGCCCCACCCTAGAAGTACAAAAGGATTTACTCACGTGAAAAATTCCAAAATAATCCAGTTGGATTAGGTGAGAGGCCACCAATATCCACTTGGAATCTATGTAGGGATTCGAACAACCCCAGAAGTGTAGAACCCACAATTACAAAGAATTACAAAAGAACGTGTTGAACTAAAAACTGTCAAGAGGAGCCAGTTGGAATAGGTGGGTGGCCACCAATATCCACCTGGATCATAGTGTGTGTGAATGACATGGAAAAAGGTGCAAGAAGTGAACTTTCATGTTGAATTTCTATTTATATATGTATATTATTGAGTGCATGGATTGAATGCGTTATAGGGTTACCTAGTATGAAGGTAGATATGAATAAGTGAGTTGTGAGGCAAGATTTGTACTTGTCGGGATAGGATAATGCTATGGATACATAGTTGACTCTGTTTTGAAGAGTTTGGAATGTTTTGTTTGAATAGTAGCTTGAGGAAGGTGTAGTTCACTCCTCATAAGAATCTGGTGTAAAATGTTGAAGGAGAAATGAGCAAGGATGCTCTGGTGTTATGCATAGAAGGCATTATGATTAGGCATTTGGGAATTGTATGTAAATGATTTTGAACAAATCACGAGTGAAACAATTTAAATAAATATGCAAGTGAAACTATGAAGTATACCAGTGGTAGACATACAGAACATGTTAATGCATGTGGCTTAGTGCATGAAAGCACAATGTGAATGCAAGTTGATGGGATAAATGTATATGATGATGATGATGATGATGATGATGATGATGATATATATATATATATATATATATATATATATATATATACTCTGTCTGGAGAACAAAGCCCTAACATTGATTATTGCTGGAAATTTGGGCAGTGGGTTGCAAGGCCTATTTTTATAAGAATCTTGGATTATATTTTAAAATATAATGCATGTGTGAAAGACATGCAAGTGAATGATTAATTATTTTGATTCCAGTTATGGTTAAGGTGCATTGAAATCGAATTGTGAGCTAAATCTGGATGTTGTAATATGTTGATTACATCCCAGAAAGGTCAAGATGAACTTGAATGAGTCTACTCAGGAAATGGAGCAGAAAAAACCCAATAGGGATATATTGCAGAAGCAAAAAAGGAGAAAAGGGAGAACACTTTTCCCATTTTAAAACTCTGATTTGCTTAACAGAGTTGTATTCCATAAAGGAATAGTCATGAGAACAAAGGAAAACAAGTATAACTAGTGAAAGAAAAATAAAATAATGAATATGTTTAAATGAATAATCTTGGCTATGCCATGTTGGCAGAGAGACCTTGGAAATAATCCAGCTAGACTGAAGAGTCTGGACTGTGCAGAAGTTGGAAAGAGTGAAGAGTCGCTTAAATCATTTCTTGTTGCTTATTATGTTTCTCTGGGATAAGAAAGCTGATGTGTTGTTGTGTGTGGATGAATTCCAACATGAGAATGTTGATAGATGTATGACCACATAGACAGATGAAAATAAATAAATAAATTTGATTATGTTTTCACTCAGAAAGACATTGAGGATAATGTGATAGAGTGCATGCAAATATGCTAGAATATACCTGCAAATGTTTTGTTGATTTGAGTGTTATGGTACATGCATTTTATTTCACATAACAACTGATATAATTGTGAATGTGATGATGCATTTTATATGCATGAAAGCATTGGAGTTGTTGAGGAAGGACAACTGCCAATGGTGGAAAACCTCGGATAGAGGATAAATGTAGGAAGGTTGTTGATAGAAAAAATTGATGAAGGGACTTTGGGAGTCCCCATGAAGCACCATTGATGAGGTAATATCAAAGAGGGTGTTGGCAGCCAGAACATATATAAATATTTCATGCCCATGTGACATGAGAAGTGAAAGGGATTGGGTAAGAATCCCTTCTAAAATAATCTATGTTTTGATGATATGCATGTGATTTGATTGGTTGTTGGATGCCATTGATACCCAAGCAGGGTAAGAATCAGGGAAGAAGAACTTGAAGGACAGAGGGAGGAACCTATATCAACCAAGGATGAATGAAATCCTAGCAAATAGTTCATGAACGGATGTGTCATGAATGCACTGACCAATCGGGAATGATTGGGAACAATAATGCTCTTAAGCAGCACGTTGATTAGATGCATTGAGGAGATGCATATTTGCATGACAAGGAAGGTATTGGACAACCCATTATGGAAGGAGGACCTTCAAATGTCCTACCATACATATGAAATAATAAAGAGAGGAAACATGAGTCACCATGAACATTGACACCCTGATTGTCGACAAAGAAAGAATGTTGGAATGCATTTATATGAAATTTTAATTTCATAAAGTGTATACTAATTTGAGGTCATGATCAGCTCAAAGCAGGAAACTCATTATTTTTGTAATAATGAATGTGAATAAAGAAACCATGTGGTGAGAAGTTGGATAAGTCCCAGCACGCCATGGCAGTGTACCTAACTTGAAAAGTGATAATATGAAGTCAATGCAAGGGTGCATTGTGTGTGAATGTGACCATGGACATTGGCATATTGATTAAAATTTATAAAACGATTGACAATGTTTTGGAACTATTAGATGCTAAGATGATGCATGTGTAAGCAATGATAATTCCCTTTATTTTATACCATTGAATGGATAAATGTGATGAAATTTTTAGTATGCATGATTCTAAAACTATTTGTGAACCACTGTAAGTGTGCAATGAAAGTATAATGTGCATGAGAACTAAAAATTTCTTTGGTTGTGTGAAGAATGAATTGCAGGAAGAAGGGTCTTGGATATGGTAGTGTTGTAAGCCCATAAGGAAGACCAATGCCAGTTGGTTGTAAAAGAGACAAATTTCCCAGAGAAAGAAGTCTCGGGCTTGTGAAATCCAGTTCTTGCATGGAACATATTTGAAAATGGGAATGTGAAAATTGAAACCTATGGATAACATATTAAAAAAGTTCTATTAAACAGATGATAACATCTCATGGTTACGGTATGCATGTGATACAAGTAAGATGAAATATATGTCCTGGAGGAATATATGATGGTTTTTAAGCTGTAAAGCATGGAAATGGCTACTGTTGTGGCATGAGAACCCTATGATATGCCATGATCAACATAGAGAATGTTGTGTTGGGGTAACATGGGCCAGAGGGATGCCTTGGAAGATCGAGCCAGAGGGACGCCTCGACTGTAAGACTCGGTGAAGTCTCTGAAGTTCTTCTTGTGCGAGAAATCCTTGGTAAGCAAGATGCATCTCATGAGGGACTGTATAGCAGAGAAGGGGATATATAAGCCTGAGCCTAGAAGATGAGTGACCGTAAGGAAGAGGAGACTTCGATAACTCTTGTAAATTGTTGATTGGGATCATGAGCATAGCGGGTATGTTAAGGAAAACAATGAGACAAGTAAATATGACAAACATATGAATGTAGATCCATGAACTACACAGATAAGTATTGTGTTGATATGAAAATTCTCCTCTTGAATTATGAACAACAATAAAATGTTTTGCATTAAATTGTGATTATTATGTTTGTTATTTGATGACCTCTAGGCCTTAAACCCACATATTCAAAATTTTAAAATCAATTTTGATCAACTCAGAATTCGAGTAGTTCCAAAAACTTTATGCGCGGGCCCAAAAAAATTACCTTCTTTAACAAAAATCTCCAATCCTTGTTTCACACCAGTCCATTAGCACTCAAAATCAGGTGCTAAATCTTCGTGCAACCATATACAAAAAATTGGTTCCTAATATATATAATCCCAGGTGTAAAACTCAAGTCCTCAGCTTTTCATATGACTGTGAGTTGTGACCAAGTGCTTATTGTCATCGAGGCTTAACTCTTGTAAGCCATCAAACTCCTCCTCTATCGAATCTCCATAACAGATCTCTTTATCAATGGATGGCTTAGATATCCTCGTATCACCCGCTACACAACAATAATTATTTGCTATAATGTGTCGAATCGATGACTCATGTGCATTGCTTCACAATCCAATGATCACCACTTAGCCTCAAACTCCTTTATCTTGTCTTTGTATCAGAGTTCTCTATCGAAATCTTCTTAGTCTATGTTTCTTTGAATACCCAACTCTGACATCTTACACCTTCCTTTCGAACTCCGATAACATAAGATAATCTCCACCATTGGTCATCCAAGATCTATGGTCACACTCACTGGTCTTCGCTTCCACTGCGCCAAACCGTCATCCAAGGAATTTACACGTGGATACCACATGTCACACTTTCACTCGTGGATCCAACTACCAGCTTCCCACTTTCCATTCACTAATGACATCTGTCCTAGTCTCTGTCATCTTCTACATGTCCTTTCCAGAGCCGTTGATATATTCAACTTCGAATACATCTAAGTTTTTCATCGATATTGTTCCATCGTAGTTTCTCCAGTTATTGGACTTTGACAATCACTATGGTGCTACCACGCATCATCATCCTAGACATTAATTTAACTACTTTGAATAAATGTAGGCCGTTGGTTAGACCTCTCCTCCATTGAGCATTCTGATGGTACTCCAACTACGATAGCTATCTCCAATCACAAGCCTCCATGTGGTTTCATTTTAACCATTGATTTGGTCACTCCGAACAAATCTACACCATTTGCCAACCATCTATCATCGTCGTTGATATTCTTTTTCCCGATCAATCATACCTATAGATAAAACTTCCTTCGTGAGAGTATGCTTCATACTTGTCTTCGAATATAGTACTCTAAAATCCTTTTTCCACCGTATCGACCTCTGAACTTAAGACTATTTCTAACGGTTGATATGGTTATATTTGGATTTATATCTAATCTCAACTGTTCAGGATAAACATATATAAACCAATCCTTGGTGCTTATAATTGATGGTCACAATTACTCTTTCATCTCGATCCAATGGTCAATGTTCTTCTTGACGCATGCAAGGGTTTAAATATGTTCTTGAATATTTCCCATCTGCGATCCACCTGCATACGAACATAATTCAACTCGTCTCTTCCACAATCTACAAAATTCAACTTCTACTGATCCATTATCGCTTTTAGGGCATCTATCTCTTCGATGATCAATGACCACTTACAATCATTCTTCTCTGATATAAGGGTTTAACCACGTTTTGACCTGTAACCTGCAAAGACAATTTTGCAGAGTATGATCTAGGCTTTAATTATTTAATACAAGCATACTTCCATAACAAAAGAAATAATTGACTTCATACCGACACAAACAACTCACAACACACACACACGGTTCTATTAATGAATCTTTGTACATAATTTATACAAGGCCCTTCTACCTTCATGGAATAATTTACATTCGATTGGCCTCTTCTTGGCCCTTTATCCACACTTTTCCCTTCACTCACAATATTCCTATCGTCTCTCTCTATCTAACTCTCCACTCTGACCTCCTATTTCCCACAGGGTTACAAATTATACAAGGAAGAATAATCTTCTTTATCTATTCAGATACACAAAATCCTCAATAAATCTTTAGTATCCTTTAGATCCACAAAATCCTCAACCACTCCTACAATGTTGCTTTATCCCTAGTTTCTCTCCAGGTCTCCTTTCTGTCGAAATCAACCAAACCAAGGAAGATTTGATTACAAACAATCTCAACTCAACAAACTCTATCTTACACAAGACTTCTATAACTCATTTAAAACATAGAAATTACAATAATTCAAGCTTTAGATAACCCAACCCCTTAGTAAATTCAAAAACCCCTTAGGTATAAACAAACAAGGTTTTTTTGGAGGAAAAAATGCTCCTTCATCATTGTTTGAAATTGTTGTAGGCATGTTCTGAAATGCTAGAGTCTGAGTGAGGAACAGGTTGTGAGGAAAAAAGAAGATAATACCAAGGTAGTTGACAAATAAAGGCATGTCAAGTGTTGCTGAGAAGAACACCGAGGATGGTGTTCCTTTAAGGGGAGGGGATTGTAATACCCCTATTTCCCCCAGCATGTAATTAATCATGATTGATGAATTTCCATGCCATGACATATAAACATATTAATTGTGTTTTTGTTTGATTGAAAATGCCAACCAACTGACTGATGGGTGAAGCCTTAATAGTACTAGCCATGATACCACAAGAGGGATTAGTGAGGGGGAGGGAAATGGGAATCATGTAAAAGAACCCAAGCCACCTTGATGAATGATGTGTAGGAAACAACCTTGTTTCCTCTAGCTTGCAAATGAAGCAAATCAGTTGATGAAAAGGGGTTGGTAGTTGAAAAACCAACCACCCTCCATGAATGGAAACATGGAAGGCTTGGATAAGAAAGTAGAAAATGTCATCGAGAAGTACAACAAAATACCCAATTGAAACTTCTAGATTGACCCTCACAAGTTCCTTCTAATAGAAGGAAGAAGGAAAAATCGAGAACCTTCCAAGGGTGTGTGCATGCAAGAGACGATAGGAGGGTGTGCAAGTAAAGACACGATAAAGTGAAAGGGAGAGAGGGAGATAGAACTCAGAGTTCTGATCTTTGGAGGTCTGTAACATACCTGAGGAATAGAGAATGTTGCGACAGAACCAACAAAAAACATTGTGGAAGCCCATCGTGCATATGTGGTTGCAAAGTGGCACAGGACAATTTTGAGAAGGAGATAGAGCTTACATGAGAGGAAATACTCATGCAGTGGAAGGAAATGCTCATGAGAAGAGAAAAGGAAGCTTCAAGATGAAAAATTGAGAAAAAAGAAGAACTGGGAAGCAATCCTAGGATATGAATGATCAAGATGGAGTAAAGAAGACCCTGGAAGTCTAGACTGGAGCAAAAGAGGGTTGCATGCTTGATTTTTGTTGGAAATAAATTGACACTAGAAGGAGAGGGAATTGAGAGACAATATAGTTGTGAAGAGACTCTCTTGTGTAGAGGAAATATAGTCGGGAGGGCACCGAAAAAACCCTCTAGAGGTCTTGAGCTCAGTGGGAAAGAGGGGAAACTTCTTCCCTTGTAAGAATAGTGGAGGAGAGTAACCTCCTGAGTTATTTACTTGACTAGTCGAGTCAATAGTGAGAGATATCCCGTGGTGGTATCATGTCCTGACAAGGGGGTGGACTGATGTCAAAGTTACTGAGTAAGCAGATAATATGGTTGGGTGGAAAGGCGTACACCCATAGTTAGTTGGATGTCTATATTTTGTAAAGAGATAAGTACCTCCTATACTCTATGTAACATAATTGAAATGTATGGTTCGATTCCTATACTCGTGCTATAAATGTGCATGGATGATTAATGGTGTTGATGCTTGTTTCATTGGAAAATCCTTGCATTTGAATAATTGTAGAATTATATGAATGGTTCATGCCTTACAAAAATGAATGTGAGATTCTATATAGATTCTAAGGAAAAGGAAGTGAATATTTTTTTTCTTCCTGTGCACAGTAATTAACATGTTGTAATGGGTTTCCAGAGAA
>JASDQU010503530.1:32901-46294 GCA_032191745.1 Picea mariana | reverse complement strand
AACTCATTCAATTTAATATTTCAAGTGTGTAAATGTCACTCTTAAAATTTGAATTCATTCTTTCCAATCAAACAAAAAAAACTTATAAGTATGAATTGTAAATTTTAAGTTTACAAAATTTATAGATTATGAATTTTTTTAAACAAAATATTAATTATGGTTGTCAAAGATCCAAATATATATATATACACACTAAACAATAAAAACATATAACTATGAATTTATTTATGACTGTAAATTTTAAGTTTACAAAATTTATAGATTATGATTTTTTTTAAACAAAAGATTAATGATTCTTCTCAAAGATCCAAATGTTTATATATATAAATGCACTGAGATTCTATTAATCACATAATAATACAATCATACCTTGATGGAAGCCTTCCAAGAGAGGAAACCAAGACCCCACCAATTTTTTTCATAAAAAAATTTACAAGTTTCAAAGTTGTTCTTCTATCTCCTACTAACATAGGCTAATAGTTGAAAGTCTATAATATATTATCCTAATAGTTGAAAGTCTATAATATATTATCCATATAACTCTAAGAAAAAAGACTACAAAAATATCACACTAGTCACCTAATGCTTGGGGGAGCATGGGTTTCCCTCGCATCCTATAATATACCAAATATAAAAAGTATGCAGAACATAAATAAAATGCTAGAAATGGCAGAATAACCACAATATAACTAGAACAATCACAACAATAGCACTAAAATGATATAAGAATAACAATAGAAATAACACTTTGATTTTGAAAGCAATGTCCATGGGCCTCTTCGAGGGGGAAACCTCTAGTTGAGAAGAGCTCTATTACAATAATATTCAAGCTAGGGTTCTCATACCCTCGACTCCTATTTATACTAAATATGTCTATCAAAAGAAGCATCTAGAGGAAGATCCTTCTAGAAGCAGAAGATTCTATTAGGTCTTCTTACATTTGACTTATTCTATTTTATTGAAAGGCCTTATTAATATTGACCTTTATTACATCCAAATATATTGTTCTACCTATGTGCGAGTTAGGACCCTAACATGTCCGCCCCCTTAAAAACATCCTTGTCCTCAAGGCTTGAGATGTGGAAACTGTTGCAGAATGGTAGTTGGTTCCCAGGTGGCATATGCTGGAGTTGTATCTTTCCACTGGAATAACACTTCCTTGATGGTTCTCTGACGCAAGTGACGCTCACGCTAGTCCAAAACTGCTTGTGGTTGTAGCCAAATGGATCCTTGTTCCGCTAAATCAGGAAGGTTGGTTTGAATTTGGCACTCAGTTCCAATCACCTTCTTTACAAATGAAACATGAAAAACAGGATGTAGCTTAGAATGATTGGGAAAGGATAACTGATAGGCCACATGTCCCACACACTTGACAATTTTATAAGGACCATAAAATTTGGGCACTAGCTTCTGACAATTCTCAGCCTTGAGGGAATTTTGCTTGTAAGGTTACAGTCGAAGAAACACTTGATCCCCTTCTGCAAATCAATGTTCAAAGCGACCTTGATATACTTGTTTCTTCATGCGATTATGTGCCATGACCAAATTCTCTTTGAGGGTGGAGAGAATAGGCTCTCAAACTGTAAGCATTTGGTCAACCACCCGGACCTTCAAGATACCTGGTAAGTATGAGAGAAGTGAAGGTGGATTTTTTCCATATACTACTTCAAAAGGAGTCATGTGTGTAGTTGTGTGGTATGAAGTGTTGTACGACCATTCAACTAGGGGTAACCATTGAGCCCACTGATTTTTCTTTTCCGAGGAAAAACAACTCAAATATGTTTCCAAACACTTATTGACAACTTTGGTTTGACCATTAGTCTGGAGATGATAAGTTGTGTTGAGATGCAATTGTGTGCCTTGTAGCTTGAACAATTCTTGCCAAAAATTGTTGGTGAAAGTTGGGTCGCGATCATAAACAATAGAATGTGGCATGCGATGAAGCTTGAAGACGTGATCCATGAAAAGTTGAGCCACCATGGATGTTGTAAATGGGTGTTGAAGAGCACACAAATGAGCATACTTGGAAAGGTGATCCACAACCACCATGATGACTGATTTATTTCCCAATTTGGGTAAGTCCGTAATAAAATCCATAGAGATATCCCTCCAAATAGCAGGTGGAATCGGAAGCGGTTGTAGTGTGCCCTAAGATTTGACTGTTTCGCCCTTGTTGCGTTGACACGCATCACACTCAGCTACAAAGTTACGAATGTCTTGTTTCATGCCATCCCATAAAAAAGAGCGTTTGACCCTGTCATAGGTTTTGGTAAACCCAGAGTGCCTAGTTGTGGGTGTAGCATGAAGCTCAGAAAGTATCGTGGATTTAAGTTTGGATTGTTTACTTAAATACAAATGACCTTTGTATCAAAGTTCATCATGGAGCCAAGAGTACCCTAGGGATTCTAGAAAATTGGACTGCAATTGTTGGATCAACTGTGAATTTTTGGGATCATGTAGCCATTCCTGGTGGACGGCTTGGAGCCAATCTGGTACAATCAAGGAAAGATAAAAAAGGGATCCTTCATCTTCATACTTTCGGAAAAGTGCATCCGCAACCACATTGTCTTTGTCTTTTTTGTAAATGATCTCATAATCATATACAAAGAGATTGGTCACCCATTTTTTTTTCTCCAGGGACGAAATGCGTTGTTCCAGAAAATACTTGAGGCTTTGATGGCCTGTCTTAATTTGGAAGCGCTTCCCCAATAGATAAGGGTGCCATAGATCAATGACATGCAAAATAGCCAACATTTCCTTTTCATAGATTGATTTGCCCAGATTTATTTCAAACATTTGCTTGTTGGTAAAAGCCAAAGATCGACCCTCTTGCATAAGGACAACACCAATTCCTTTCCCCGAAGCATCACATTCCAAGACAAAGGTCTTTGTGAAATTAGGAAGGGCCAGGACTGGAGTGGTGCACATGGCCATCTTCAAGGTTTGAAAATCTTGAGTCGCGGCTAGACTCCAAGTGAAAGAGTTATTTTTTAAGAGTGTAATGAGAGGTCTTGAAATCTTTCCATAATTCTTAACAAACTTGAGATAATAACTTGTTAAGCCCAGAAATCCACACAATATTTTTAGAGTCTTAGGGTGGGGCAAGTCTTGCATAGCTTCAATCTTTTTAGGATCCACCCTGACGCCGTCCTTTCCAACCAGATGACCCAAGTACTCAAATTCTGAGGCGCCAAAAGAGAATTTAGATTGTTTCAAGAAAAGTTGGTGTTGAGAGAGTAGATGGAGAGCTCGATCCACATGGGCAAGATGTTCTGTCTAGGTTTTGCTATAGATGAGGATATCATCAAATAAAACTAAGAAAAAATGATGGATAAAAGGATGAAAGACATGATTCATGAGACTTTGGAAGGTGGAGGGGGAATTACACAAGCCAAAGAACATGACCAAAAACTCATAGTGGCCCTCATGAGTTCTAAAGGAAGTCTTGGGAATGTCCACCTCTTTCGTACATATCTGGTGGTAGACAAAATGAAGATCGAGTTTAGTAAAAAACTAGGCGCCAATCAATTAATCCAAGAGGTCATCAATGAAAGGGATGGTAAATTTGTCTTTAATGGTAAGTTTGTTGAGGGCATGGAAGTCAGGACACATTCGCCAAGAACCTTCTTTCTTCAGGACCATGACCATAGGAGAAGAATATGGACTCATACTAGGGAGGATAACACTTGTGTTAAGGAGTTCCTGGACCATTTTCTCAATTTTTTTTTTTTGGGAAAAGGGGTGGCGATACAAATGAATATTGGGAGGAAGGCTTCCTGGTACAAGGGGAATGGAATGATCATGAACACCATGAGAAGGAGGGAGTCTCTGGGGAGTGGACAAGACCATTGATTTTTAGAAAGGATGGATTGGAGGTCTTGTGGCACCGAGGGTGTCTTTGTTGTTTGTATGGCATGGAGTTAGGAAATAACACTAGAATTACCTTTTTTGAACATCTTTTCCATGCAATGGGAACTAATGATCTCAGGTGAACCATCGGTGATGCCTTGGAACTTATATTGTTGGCCATCCTGGTCTAATTGCATGGTTAATTCCTTAAAATCCATGAGAATGGGACCCAAAGTCCTTAGTCAGTCTGCACCCAACATAATGTCACAACTGCCCATGTCAATAGAAAACATATGAGATTTGAGGTGGTAGTCACCAATTTGGAGACGCACATTTTCACAACGCCCTCCACATTTTGTGGAGCTACCATTGGCAATCATGATTTGGAAATTATTGACGGCATGGATGTAGCAATGAGTTTCTTAGGCAATGCGACGATGAATAAAATTATGGGTGCTTCCACTATCAACAAGAATGATGACCTTCCTATGCTTGATGTAACCAATGAGATTGAGGGTTTGGGGAGCAGAGAATCCAGTGATAGCATTTAGGGAAATGATCGGTTCTACTTCGGGAGGATCTGAGGGAGGGGTTATGTTAGTGGTTTCAGGTGACTCAGACACAAGGGGAGTTTCAACATCCTCTTTCGAAATATCCTCTGAGATGGCCATAAAAAGATTCTGTTCCTTACACTTGTGGCCCAGGAAATATTTGTCATCACAATTATAACAAAGGCCTTTGAGTTGGTGTTCAACCATTTCAGCCCTAGTCAATTTTTGGATCTTTAGTGGAGCGGAGGGAGTAGTGGGATTTACTAGTTTAGTGCAAGGGATAAAGGAGGGTTTCCGATTTTGAGAAGATACAACATGTTGTTCTTCTTTAGCTCTTTTAGTATCCTCCACCCAACTCTGAGACCGATCCATGAGGACATGGGCCCAAATTTCATCCTTGAGGCCACTGATAAAACACTCTCAGAAAAAGGTATCAAACATTCCCTTTGTCCGAAAAGCCAGGCACTCAAAAGAAGCTATAAAGTCTTCCATTGTTCCTGATTGTTTCAACTTTGTCAAAAGGCCCAAATGGTTGGTGCCAGTGTCAAAGTGTTCATAAAGCTTTGCCACAAATTGTGTCCGTGCAATTTACCCTTGACAGGAAGTTTTTCTCCATTGCCACCATTGCCAACTTTCTTGATCTAGATGGAGAACACCATACCGGAGTTTTTCCAAGTCATCTATAATGTCGTATAGAGAGAGATAATGTTCCATTTGGGTTACCCAACCAGTGGGATCCGAGCCATCAAATTTGGTCACATCCACCCGCGGAAGGCGTAGGTCACGTTGAAAGTGATGGTGTTGAAAGTTAGAGGAATGTTCAGCTTTAGTATCTGAAGGTGGGTTAGATAAAGGGTTATCTATAGGGATATGCATATTGGTGCAGAGCATCGAAATGATAGATTCAAGATGGGTAGTCAGGTCTTGTTTGATTTCCTACATTGAGGACTGCATGGATGTATTGAGGGCGACAACATTGGCATTGAGTTATTTCACTTCTTGTTGGGTTTCGGTGAAATTATATTGCAAGGTATTAAAGCGAGCTTCCAGGTCTTGGCTACGGGTATGGGCCATGATGATGAGGAAACTGACATGGGGTAGGTGGGGTAAAATTTTTTGCTAAAAAATGATATGTATGAATGTGATAAGGGAGAAGAGATGAATCCAACGGAATAGGTCTCAAATAATGGTGCAAAAATTTCCATACTTCTTTTCTTTTTTTACACCCGTGGAGTTATACTCTGGTCTAAAGAATATTGTAGTATTGAAATGCCCAAATGCTTAACTAGGAAGAAATGTGTAGTTATTTGGCAACCCGAACACAGTTGCACGGAAAGAGATCTTGTCTGTTTTAATTTGTTAATGTTTCTGTCCCCAAGGGTTAGGTATTCAAGGGTTCTATAGACAAGGGTTTTCCCTGTTCTATAGCTCTCTACTATACGTGCGGGGTCCAACAGTACTACTTGGCCCAATATCTCAGGGCACTAACTGAGGAGGATAGACCATACCCTTAGTCGTACTACCCAACTACCCATGTACTAGAGAGTATCTTCCCGAGTGTTGTTCTCGGTGGCACTATAGCAGTCAAGCGATTGATCGATTTACCTAAAGAGGGCTTAATGTAATCTAGTTCAATCCGTAAACAGGTGTTGTCTAATGCCCTACCACTAGAAGGGGCACCGACAGGGGTTACAAGGGTCGCCAACAGATGTGTGCTTAAGTACCACTTATGTTTCCTATGTGTATGAATCCCTCAACCCTGGGTTTATGCGCATAACGAAAAATCTCTGTGGCTTAAAGACGCTGGTATACGTCTCTACCCTGAAAAAAAAATTGACCCACAATTTCTGCCGAGGAAAGTGCTCTCATACCACTTGTAATATACCAGATATAAAAAGTATGCAGAACAGAAATAAAATGCAAGAAATGGCAGAATAACAACAATATAACCAAAACAATCACCATAATAGCACTGAAATGATATAAGAATAACAACATAAATAGCACTTTGATTTTGAAAGCAATTTTCATGGGTCTCTTCGAGGGGGCAACTTTCAGTTGAGAAGAGCTCTATTAGAAAAATATCCAAGCTAGGGTTCTCATACCCTCGACTCCTATTTATACTAAATATGTCTATCAAAAAAAGCATCTAGAGGAAGATCCTTCTAGAAGCGAAAGCTTCTATTAGGTCTTCTTACATTCGACTTATTCTATTTTATTGAAAGGCCTTATTAATATTTACCTTTATTACATTTGAATATATTGTTCTACCTATGTGCGGGTTAGGACCCTAACACATCCACTTCCAGGATCAGATCAACATCCTCAGAAACCTCAGGGGTCAGCTTCGTTTGTTGAGTGTGCATGCCAATCTTAATTGAATTTCCTTTGTTCCAATTGAGCAAGTCGACCCCGTTTCTCTTTCTCCCTTACCATATTCCTATGGATATTTTGATAAATTAATTTCAACCCCAAATAACACCCCACAAATGACCTAAAAAATTTCTTCAAAGATACAAAAGGAGTGGAGGATATCATGTTGCTCTGCCTTCACATTTACTAGCTCCTTTTTAATCAATGTTTTCACAAACCAATATGTTTCAGCCAAACCAAAATATTTTGTGTCTCTGATTCTTGAATGGATGGGGTCTTCAACCCATTCTCTAGCCTCCTCTAAGATCTGGACATATGAAGTATGCTCATTTCTCACAACCACCACAACCTCAACCTCCTTGACAACCTCCTTGGCCTTTTTCTGAGCATTTGTCTTTGCACTGGAAGTCAACAAGGGCCATCTCATATTCTTTCCTAGTTCCCACCTTTCATGACTTCGAGGAAGAGGTCAAATGATCAACCCCACACCCAAATTTATTCATTCGCTTTCTTCCCTTTCCTGCACCACGTTCTGTGACTAAAAACCCTCTCGACCAGTAGCTAATTCCAATTCTACTCCTTGGTTGGAATCCCCCACACCACTGAGATGAAGTGAAATGAATACATAGTGCCCATTGAAAGTGCCACCCCCTTAGTTCATGTCGAGACCTGGAATTTTGAAAAAACCTCATATTGTTGGAGTTTTGAGGCTCTATAGACCCATTCATCTCCTCGCCAAGCCAAAATATCCCCAACACCTTCTCAAAAATCCCCTCTAAATCCTGATGCTCCGACGGGATCACTGCCCCCTTGAGACTCTCTCTATACTACGGTTTTCCATCTCTACATCTCCCACTCCTCTCACCATAAGTCTAGGAATATCTTCCGTCAACATGCTCATCAAATCTTGGATGTTGTCCATGATGACCACCTCCATCTCTTCCCACTAGCTACCGGTATGATGAAGCTTTCCCACTTATGTACTCTAAAACAATATTCCCCCAATTGTGCCATAAAACTCCTGTGTCTCTCCATTGTAATTCACCTCAAACCTAATAAAAGTTTCCTTCATGAACTTAACTGAACTAGTATCCTTCATACCTCGGCCACCCTCGACATTCATTTCTTACCACTCACTTAAAATGCCTCCTTCATCCCCCTTACTTGTCCTTACATGCATCTTGAGGTGGTGGTTTTGCTAGTGATGTGCCCATGCCTACACCCCATGCTGGGAAATATCTAAAATTATATTATCAAAAACACATTTTCAATATAAATACAATTACAACCTAAAATAAAATCCACTATAAAATGCAACTATTATTAAAATTTTAATATAAATTATATAATACATAAGACTAAATAAAAAATAACCAAATTAAATTGAATGAATTAAATTTTCATGTAAATGAATATTGATAAAATGAAACAAACCCTTAAATAGGGAAATGATATATATCTTATCAACCAAACCCTTAGATAGGGAAATGATATATATATATATATATAAGGTACACTAACTAGAGGATTAGTGTTTACAAGGTGTTGGACAACTGAGAGGGTGGGCGGGGGTGAATCAGTTGTTATTGTTCTTAAACAATTATGTCCATTTTAAACTCTTTATAGAACACTCAATAACGATCACAATAATCCAGGGAAGTAAGCAATAGAATATTCAACAACAATCACACACATGAAATATACAGAGACAGATATTTCCTGAGGAAACCCATAAAGGGGAAAACTTCTTCTTCTTGATATGATAAGTATCATTATTTTCTGTAAATTATCATTCTTATGAGATCTGACTCCTCTTGAGGATACAACCTCTGTTTTAGATGTCACCAACTCTCATTCTTATGAGCAACAACTCTCTAGTTTCTCTAGCACCCACTAGAAGGAAGCACCAACTCCTTGAGTTTTCCAGCACCAATTGGATGGAAGAACCAAATTCCAATCACACAGGCACCAACCTGTGTAATAGAGAACGATCATTCTCCCTTGCACCACCCTACCACCCTGGTTTTTCTGGATCCAACCAGACGGAATCTACAACTCCCTGTGTTCAAGCACCCACTTGAAACTCTGAGGACACCAATCCTCCCTAGAACCTCCCTACCACTCTTATTATAAAACCTTTGCTACTGAAACTTATTACAGTGATACAATGTTTGGAAAAGGCTTAACATTCTCATCATTGTTCTTCTACACTGCTCTACTCTGCCTATGCGCCTTGACTTTGTCTTCCTCTACGAGATATACATATTTGTTCTATGTCTTTCTTTTGCACTTTATGCTCTATTTATTATTTCCATTCTATGCGCTACGCCTCTTCTTTGCATTTCATCTGATACACACAACATGATTCTACACACATGAATAACTCTCAACAGAAGAAACCATCTCTTCTATGTTCTGCGTATATTTATCATGCCAAGTCCTCTGCCAGATCATACACCTAACTCTTCGTTCTCTCTGGCGATTATGCTGAGTATTTTCTTCATCAGTGGTCATTATCCTGAGATTCTTTGGCTTCTCTGGAAGTTACAGTCTTCGATGCTTTTCCATTTTTCAATTGTCTCTATGATGAGTCTTCATCCTACTAGTAGTTACCTCAAGACTCTTCATCTCCTCTGGCGATCACCCTGAAGCTATTCAAATTCTCTGGCAGATGCAGTCACTCTATTTCTAGAAGTTACAATCAATCTATTCCGACAGTTATGGAGATAACCTCTGTGCGCTCATCCCTTTGGAGCCTTTTCCCTTACTGAGAAAAGCTTCGTAGTAGGTGCTAGATTTTCTTTCTAAGCCCCTTCCTTTTGCGTGACCATCGACGGTGCCCAGTTGCCTAGTCAAAAGGCACTTCCCGATATCCAAAAATCCGAAGTGGAGCTTAGCAACATGCTAGCTCCTCCCTCGATATGACCTTGGGTGATGATCTCATGTGACCACACTATCGTGGGCACGTCCAAAGGTGGTTTATATCAAACATATTTTCGCCTCATAATTTACCTCCAGCTGCCACATACTCTTTCTCCAAAACCATGGTTTCAATTGTGGCCCACTCACGAAAAATTAAGACACAAGCATGTTCTGGCCCTGCAATGCGACAGGATCGTCGATCTTATGATCTTAATGATTCTCCTGAGTGGAAGGATCCGATTGGATGGTATATTTCACAGAAATAAATCAATGGTCACATTTGATCCTTACACTCATTTGTTCATTGTTCAATATGACTGCTAGGACTTAATCTAATATTGAGATGGATGGTTGTCAGAACTTCGCCCTTCGAAACTTCAGGAATTAATATTTTCAAACTTAAACTATCCTTCCATTGTACTATGATCAACGGTTGAGAATATAACCGAAGTGATATTTCATAATGGACGACTCGTTTCGTTGCTAAGGTGGTCTGTTGACGTGGATGAGATGTGTAGCCAGTTTAGTGGAGAGTGGAGGCAGAGCGTGGTAGTGGAGTGTGACATCAGAGCGTGGAGGTGGTATGTATGAGTGGTTTGGTGGTTTACTCGGAGGGGGTTTAAGAGGTAAGTGGTAATGAGTGAGGGGGGTATGAGTTAACCAAAAGGTGACACATATGAGAGTCCTACAAGAAAAATACCACCAACTTGGACCCCCCCCCCCCATGGTTAAAGGTCGAAAGGTCAGGGGGGTCCGATATGCCCTGTCGACTGTAGATCTAAGTCCCCAATTCTTGGACAATGAGATTAGCATGCCCTTTACCCAACTTATACTCTCTCCACTTTAGAATGATATGATGATTGTGATCTTCTTCGGATGATCTGATAGGCAAGAATGTATTTCGGCTCTCCGGGTCTCCTGACTTCAGAGATTTCAAATCTCAAGCTGATGCTCTGGATCAGATGGCCCAATCTGTTTGCGATGCAACTCTTCTAGCTTATCATGTCCTTCCACTTAGAATGATCCAACGATTGAGAAAATCAACCCAAGTGAGTCTGGAGTAATCATCAATGATCAGCATGAAGTAGTTTTCCTTCCCTAAGCCTTCCTGTCTTGATGATTCACATAAATCCATATGAACTAATTGGAGTGGTTTCTCTGTTGAAGTAGAGTTCTTGGATTTAAACTGTGTCCTGGTTAGCTTTCCTACTTGGCATGGTTTACACACAAAATCTTGTGGCTTTGATATTCTTGGAAGATCTTTTACTGCCTCAAGATTTTTGAGCTTGATTAAGTGGTCAAATTTTAGATGTCCAAGTCTCCTATGCCATAACCAAATCTCATCATGTTTTCTTAGATGACACTCTTCTCTATCTTCTTTTAGCACATATACATTATTATTTGTCCTTATGCCTTTAGCTACCACTTGTCTTGAGTTTACAGACTTTACCTTACAATCTTTGGAAGTGAACACCACTTCACATCCTATGTCACACATTTGACTTACACTAAGAAAAATATGTTTCATCTCATCTACAAGTAGGGTCGCATCCTGGGCTTTTCCTTTGTCATTACTTAAACTCGCCATCCCTTTACCCTTGATTTTACTTGGTTCATCATTTCCAAAGGTCACATTTCATGTTTTTTCTTTACTTATAGACATAAACTTATCCCTTTCTCCAGTCATGTGTTTAGAACATCCACTATCTATATACCAGGGGTCCTTTTGTTTTTGAGTTGAAAGTACTAGACCACATTTTTCACTATCTTTCTTTTTCCATGTGTTGGAATTTTTAGCTAAGGGTTTTATCTTTGTATCTATTTTGTAATTCTTCGGATGGAAGTTTGCAGCTTTGTGGCCGAATTTATGACAGTTATAGCATTCGATCTCATTGTTCAATAGGTCAAAGTGATTGGTGCAACTTTTTCTACTCATTGGTTTCTTAGTTCTATGTTGCAAAGATTGTTTATTTCTTTATCTCCTGAGTTGAATGTCTCTAAACTTAATTTGACAATTTGCAATCTTATGACCAAAATTAGAGCAGTAAAAACAGTAACCATGGAAGAAATTTTGGTACCTGAAGGATGGCCTTCTTCTTGGTATTTGTTGCTCCATCTTCTGATATCTTTGTTTTTTTATCAGGGATCATCTTATCTTTATTAGCTTTTGGTGACAAAGTACTCGCATAGTCTGATTGTCTGTTGACTTGGAACTTGATCATCTTTACTGGCTCTTTGCTTTCTGTCTGTTTGTTTCTTGAACCACTTACATAACCTACACCAGTCTTCAACAAAGGAGATCTTTGTTTGCTCAGAATGCCATTTAGTTCTGCTGAGGCTTTAATGCTTGAAATATTTTGGAGATACAATGCTTTAAACTTCTCCATCTCTTTTCTATTTTTTACTACCTCTTCTTCCAAGGCTTCACATCTCGCCTTCTTTTATGATAACTATTGTTTAAAACTGTCCTCTATTTTCTTTGCCTCTTCTAACTCCACTTTTAGCAGGGCAAAGTCTTCATCAGGTTTTTTACCATTCTTTTCAAACTGCATCAACAATTGTTTTTGTTTTCTCTTCTTAAGTCTGAGTCTGTCAATCTCTTCTAAAGAATTAGTTCACCTTCCATATCAACCACAACATCTTCATAATTAATATCACTTCTTGTGTTTTTATTATCATAATCCTCTTTGGCCATAAGCATAAATTCCTTAACCTTATCTTCATAGGAACAAAAATTATTTGTGTCTTCTGAAGAGTCATCATTGTTTACACATAAACATTTCTTTTTACCAAATATCCTTGGTTAGTACTTATTTTCACCTTCAGAATTCTGATCCTCCTTCTTGTGTGGACACTGAGATGCAAAGTGACCTATCTTTCCACAGTTAAAACACTTGAAGGGAAACTTGCCTTGATACTTGCCCGATCCTTTATTTAGTCTTCTCAAAAATTTTTCTTTAATTTCATCAGGCTCAGATTCCTCATTCTTATCTGCTTTAAAAGATGCTTCTCTAGTGGTGGATTTATCATTACCTCTCCTCATTTCATGTGCAGTCAATGTTCTTAGAAGTTGATCAAAAGACAAATATTTTAGATCATTAAGTTCTTCTATAGTAGAGACCTTTGGGTTGAACCTATCTAGCAAAGATCTAAAATTTTTCTGAACTAAAGAGGCTTCCTCAATTTTTTCACCAAGTGCTTTCATTGCATTTACTAGTTCTTCAACTCTCAGAAAGTACTTCCCAATAGTTTCATCTTATTTCAACTGTATTTGTTCAAACTGTACTATGTAGGTTTGAAGCTTGGCATCCTATACCTTCTCATTATCTTCATAACTACTAATGAGTTTGTCCCACATGTCTTTGGTAGATTCTAAGTGCATAACTTTTACAATTTTTGCTTTTGCAATCCCACTCAAAATAGCATTCATAGCATTAGCATTGAAGCTAAATTCTAGCTTGTCATCCTTATTAGCTAGTACAATTGCCTTTACATAACCAGTCTTTACCACATCCCAAACATCTTCACCTAAAGCCATTATGTAGGTTCTCATCCTAACTTTCCAGAAGGAAACGTTTGTTCCATTAAACAAGGGGGCCTTATTGATTGAAGTTCCTTCATGAATTGACATGTTTAAGATTATTGATCTATCTTTAAATAAAATGAACCAGCTCTAATACCAATTGTTGGACAACTGA
>JASDQU010503530.1:20951-32778 GCA_032191745.1 Picea mariana | reverse complement strand
GCCCATTTTAAACTCTTTACAGAACACTCAATAACGATCACAATAATGTAGGGAAGTAAGCAATAGACTATTCAACATCAATCACACACATGAAATATACAGAGACATATATTTCCTGAGGAACCCATAAAGGGAAAAACCTCTTCTTCTTGATATGTTAAGTATCTTTATTTTTTGTACATTATCATTCTTATGAGTTCCGACTCCTCTTGAGGCTACAACCTGTATTTTTCAAGTAGCAACTTGCTGAGAGCACCAACTCTCTGGTTTCTCTAGCACCCACTAGAAGGAAGCACCAACTCCCTGAGTGTTCCATCACCAACTGGATGGAAGCACCAACTTCTAGTCACACAGGAACCAACCTATGTAACAGAGAACACTCATTCTCCCTTGCACCACACTACCACCCTAGTTTTTCTGGATGCAACTAGATGGAAGCTACAACTCCCTATGTTCAAGCACCCACTTGAAACTCTGAGGACAATAGTCCTCCCTAGCACCTCCCTACCACCCTTATTATAAAAAATTCATTACTGAAACTTATTACAATGATACAGTGTTTGGAAAAGGCTTACTAGTCTCATCATTGTTCTGTTACACTGCTCTTCTCTATCTGTGTGCCTCAGCTTTCTCTTCATCTCTCAGATATACATTTTCAGTCTATGTCTTTCCTCTACACTTTATGCTCTGTATATTATTTCCATTCTATGCATTACGCCTTTTCTTTGCATTTCAGCTGCTACACACATCATGCTTCTACCCGCATGAATAAGTCTCAACAGAAGAAACCATCTCTTCTCTGTTCTTCATATATTTATCATGCCAAGTCCTCTGCCATATCATACCCTAACTCTTCTTTTTCTCTGGTGATCATGCTGAGTCTGTTCTTCATCAGTGGTCATTATCCTGAGATTATTTGGCTTCTCTAGCAGTTACAGTCTTCGACGCTTTTCCATCTGTCAATTATCTCTATGATGAGTCTTCATCCTACTGGTAGTTACCTCGAGACTCTTCATCTCCTTTGGTGATCACCCTGAAGCTCTTCAAATTCTATGGCAGATGAAATCACTCTGTTTCTAGTAGTTACAATTAGTCCATTCCAGCAGTTATGGAGAGAACCTCTGCGCACTCATTCCTTTGGCACCTTTTCCTTTCCTGAGAAAAAATTCACATCATGCACTATATTTTCTTGCTAATACCCTTCCTTTTATGTGACCATCGGTGGTGACCAAACGCCTAGTCAAAAGGTGCTTCTCAATCTCCTGAACTCCGAAGTGGATATTAGTGACGTGATAGCTCCTCCCTCAATATGACCTTGGGTGATGATCTCATGTGACCACGTTATTGCAGGAGCGTCCAAAGGTGGTGTAGATCAAAATGCTTTTCTCCCCACAATTTACCTCCAACTATTACATACCCTTTCTCCAAAACCATGGTTTCAATTACGGCCCGCTCACGAAAAATTAAGACACGAGCATGTTCTAGCCCCACAATGTGACAGGACCGTTGATATTATGATATTGAAGGTGCTCCTGAGTGGATGGATAAGATTGGACGGTTTATTTCACAGAAACAAATCAATGGTCAAATTTGATCCTTACACTCATCTGTTCATTGTTCAATCCAATGGCTAGGACTTAATCAAACATTGATATGGATGGTTGTCAGAACTTTGGGATTTCATCATTTCAAACTTACACTATCCTTCCATTGTACTATGATCAATGGTTGAGAATACACCCGAAGTGATCTTTTAGATCGAACGACTCGTGTCCTTGTTGAGGTGGTATGCTAACGTGGGTGAGACGTGTAAGCAGTGTAGTGGAGAGTGGAGGCAGAGCGCGGTAGTGGAGTGTCACATCGGAGCACATAGGTGGTATGTATGAGTGGTTTGATGGCTTACTCAGAGGGGGGGTCAGGCAGTAAGTGGTAATGAGCGAGGGAGGTCTGAGTTAACAGAAAGGTGACACGTATGAGGGTCCCACAAGGAAAATACCACCAACTCGGAAGTCCCCGATTCTTTCAGGGGGGTCCGATATGCCCTGTTGACTATAGATCTGAGTCCCTGATTCTCAACCATTGAGATTAGAATGCCCTTTACCCAACGTATCATGTCCTTGCGCTTTAGAATGATCTAGCAGTTGCGATCTTCTTTGGATGATTCAATGGTCGAGAATGTATTTCATCTCTTCGGGTCTCCAGACTTCGGAGATTTCAAATCTCAAACTGACGCTCTGGATCAGATGGCCCAATCTATCTACAATGCATACCTACTAGCTTATCCTGTCCTTCCACTTAGAATGATCCAACGACTGATGAAAATTCGTGTTTGATTTGATAGCTGATGGGTATTGGGATAATCAAATTCTCAACTCTTTAGCCCCATTTAACTTACCCTTCAATTAATTCAATCTGACGGTCGACAGATATTTAGGTGATCGTGATATCAGATCTCATCCCTTCCTTATCATGTCCTTCCACTAATTCAATCCGACGGTCATCGCATTTTCTCCAGATTCGATGATCCACCTTCATTTCAAATTTTGGGCTTCGGGTAATTCAACTTTCAAGTTGTCAATTCTTTCGAAGTGAGATTCCCCAAAGGGTAACCTCCTCGCAAATCCACTATATCTAACGGTTGCTAGTATTTTGGATCGGTGATCCAACAACCACTATCTCTCTTCCTCCTGAAATTTTGTTCTCTCCAACTTAGAATATGTTCTAAGTGTTCAGGGGTCTTGACCTTTGCTCCTCCTGCGAGTCTGTCTCTTGGACCTCGTCCGCAATTCTGGAAACTGTTATCTCTTCTGAGCTTTCTTGTTTCTTCATATTGTTCGCTTCTCCTCCTGAGCTTATGTTTTTCCTATAAAAAATCAACATTGTTGTTCTTGCCACTAATGGCAAGCACACACTTTCCTGTAAAACATGCCAACATAAGGATCTTTTCATGTATGACAAGTGTACCCAAATTCCATGCAATCAGAATGAATTTTTAAAGGGATGAAGGGACGTCTTTTGGGGCTATTTGTTTGTGGGGGGTGGGGAGTTGTGAGATGTGAGGATATCATAGCTGCTGGATAAGGGATTTTTGACTTGTTTTTGGCTAAGTTCATAAAGGGTTGGTGTGTGCGAGAGTTGTCTCCCACATAACATCTTAAGAATTGGTCCTGCAGCGATTGTTTGAGATAATTTTACTAAATTTTACACTTTTTCTTTATATCATAGAGCTCTACAATTACTTCGACAAACTCTACAATTACTTTGACAAAACCTGCTCTTTTAAACAAAAATAATCATCTTTTTTTAATCTCTCACTTTTTATCTTAGTCTCACCTAATTTACTGAATAAATCATGCACTGCTTGCAATATCTCATAGCGTGGACCCTTGTTTCATTAAATAATGATTTTTTTTTCCCAATTTCCGTTAAAACCTGCCTAGCCAAGCTACAGGTTTAAGGCAGGTCGCGTGGTGAAGTTTAAGGCTGTGTGAAGAATTCCTAACCCGATGAGTTTTTCACAATTCAAATCCATTTCCCGAGTCCACGTCAAAGCCATGAGGTGGGTACTAGAAACTTGAACAACTTTAGTTTGATGAACTTCAACCATATGATACTCCCTTCCCCATCGAGGGTGAAGCATAGAAAGTTCTTATAGTCTCTATAGGGTCGATACCACGTCTTTTGTAATTAGAGACTTCCATGACCCATATGTTGTGTTCATCTTCTCTCTCTTCTGCACACTTAAGACCTTTATTCCACTATAAATCGATCTTCGTTAAAAGGATAATATACATGGAAAGATGTTTCTGGAAGAGGAGGGGTCATGCCTCCATGACTAGAACGTTGGGCACAATGCATAGTAGTGTGGTCTAGTTGTTTTCCCAGCTCAGACGAACTCCAAGATAATAAGCAAGAAAAATTTAAACAAACAAAAAAACAAAAACAAACTTCTAGAGGAATGACCATGTATTTGCAAGAGGAGAAGCATCCATGAGAAGAGCAGTTCCCTAATTCAAATATATTAATATCAATACGATATTTGAAAACAAATTTTTATTGGTTGTGCACTAACCAACAATTTTTTTTTCCTTACAAAATTTGATCAACTATAAGAGTTTAAGATTCAACAAGTGCCATTGCAGTGGCCATGTCCATGCCAAAAAACAATTTTTGCATGTTAAATGACTTTGGTTATGTAACCCAAACTTTATTTTTATTGCCTGAAACTTTTGCAAACTCCATCAAATGCAACAACTTATTTAAAATGTCCCTATAATATTTATTTTTATAGTTACAATTGTCTCTACTTAAAAAGAATCTTGTCCATATAATATTTATTTTTATAATTATAATTATTTAGAATTCAATGTATCTCTATATACTTAGCAAGAATCTTGTTTTAAGATAACTTTTTATAATTACAATTATATCTACTTAGCAAAACTCTTGTCCATATAATATTTATTTTTATAATTATAATTATCTAGAGTTCAATGTATCTCTGGATACTTAGCAAGAATCTTGTATTGAAATTGTTATTAGACCTTAACATAATTTTGCATGTGTGGAGCTTAAATGCCCTCATTTTCCATGACAAGACATGTGCCCATGGAAGTGGGGCTTCCACTTTTTGCATGCACTATGTTTGCAAGATAAGAGGAAGGCCTTGCTTAAGCAACAACTACGTTCCAACGCTAATGCAAGCAAAATATTACATGAGCGTGCCAACGCTCTCTACCCGCTACAAGCAAAATATTATATGAGCTTACGTTGCATCGCATACCTAAATATGAGTTCATTCCTACCATTGAGCTAAGTTGTTATACAGTCTTAAAAACCTGGAATTCTGCAAGATTTACCAATAACATCAAATAAATACAATAGAAAAGAACAAAAATAACATCAAGTAAATACAATAAAGTAAAGGACATGAGAACTTAAGATAATTATGCAATATTTACCACTAACATCAAGCAAATACAATAAAGGAGAAAAACATATAGCATCAAGTAAAGTGTAAATTATAATAGTTATGATATTTGGTTGTTATGATATGGATGGCATTTTGGAAATTGCATGACCAAGTAATATATATTAAATTTCTTTTCTATCATGAAGGAAATTGCATGGACTTCTTATACTACAGCATGTGTACACTTTCTGAAAACTAGGGTTTTCTCTTTCCTGAAAAACTTTGACTCTTTGTTTCCTCTGTCACATCAATCTACAACTTGTCACTGTGTCCATAGTGTAGTTGTTCCCTATGCATACATCCTCATACAATCCCCTTAACCAAGTGCATCTATATTTCTCTAGTCATGTGACATCCAAGTGTGTATAATCATGAACAATAATAATAACCCTCAGATGGAATGGACATCAAACCCTAACTAATATACAACTTCTCAATAAATCAACCACTTCAAAAATACAAGATCTCAACCATATACCAAAAAATCCCTTAACCATATTCCAAGAAATACAAGATATGTCTCAACACTAACAAGATGTACCAATGATAAATTATACCAGCATTGTATTTATGTAGATCTGACTTATACAGTAAGTCCCATATAGCCAATAGCCTCTCTAGGTAAAATCCTCAAACCCCCATAACCATTTCTCATGTAGACAACAAAATCCAACTACTTATAGAAATTATACCTTTTGAACCTGTAGATAGATCTGTTGTACTAGATAATTGTATACCTTCCTAGGAGCTTACTTTCATACTTTAGATACCTGATATATTCATCTTCTCAAGTTTTTGTAGCTTTTATCACATTTACATGTCATGTTATACTGAAATATCGCGTGTACGTATGCGCCCTTCTCCACTGCAGTCTATGTACACCACAATATCTAGGGTTTTTTTCAGTATTTTTTGTAATTATGAAACTTTCTCCGTCAACCCTTCATGCTACCTCATACTTGCACAAATTTAGATATATCAATGAGTACCTACAACAAATGTTACACAATAATAGATATTCAATGTGCTCAATAGGAGCTAATAGGAGAGACTTTCTCTCTAATTTATACTTCCATGTAGCCTCCTCAAGGGGTCACTTTCTAACAAACTTAACCCAATTTCCTTGTTTTAAGGCTAACCCACTTCTGACCACTTGTCCACTTCTAACCCACTTTGCTAAAAATAGTAAAGTATCCACTTCTAGTTGCAACTAAATTATTTTCTTATTGCAACAACTTCACCCATGATTAACTCCTAGTTTCACCCACTTGGATAGTCAACTTTTTCTAGGAGCTTCTAGAATAATTTGACTTCTTTGACTTCTAGATAACTCATTAGGGTTCTCCAACTTCACACGGCCATAACTCTCTAACCGTGAGGAGTTATGTGGCGTTCCACATATCACCAGAAATGGCATTACATGTACTATCCATATAGAATAATTTTATCTGCAAATATATTAATCTTCATACCATTATGCATCAATTAAATTGAATTACCTTAACCATATTGTTGGGGCTACCAGACTTGCTTCAAAGGTTGAGATCAATGAAAACCAACCCAATTAATCAACAATGATATTAGAGACACTTGGTTCATATCAAGTGGTGTATCATTTCTAATCCATTTTTGGATCAGAGATAGAAAGGGGGCGGGGGAGGTAGATTTTGGAGAGGGAGAACAAATATAGAGAAGGAAGAAAATATTTTTAAGAGTGTGCACGTGCATGCTTGTTTGAATTCTAATTTTTTGGGCGGGATTGACAAGGTGTATACTAACATGGTTGGCTCAGATTTAGGTTCGGGATGACAAACCTAGTGGTTCGGTCTACAAATTAATAAAAAACTCCATTTTTTTGAATACCCCTCTATGTTTCTATCTTTGACATTATTTTTCTATAGGCTAAACAATTCAATTGTTGAAGAAATTATATATATCGATTGATTCAACTATGAAGATTTCAAATGTATAATTTTTTTTTAAATTATTATTGTTTACTATTTTTAATCTATTTTTTTCTTCACATATATCAAAATCCTATAATACATACCTCTCTTATTTCTGCTATAACCTTTTCTCTTCTTAACCATTTCTCAAATGAGTTATATGCGAAACTAGAGGAACCCGATACCTACGATCTAAAAAAAATAAATTGTTTTGATCATGTTAAGACCCTTTTAGCATGCATGAAAAAAAGACATCGTGATTTTAGGCATATGTTGACTTTGATAATTTCAATAGATATATAAAATTAATAGTAAAAATTTCCAAAAAATACATGGCACAAGAAAAATGGCTTCTCTACGAGTATACAAGTTTTTGGAATGAAATTCCATTGTTAAGACACTTAACACATGCATGAACGAAAACATATACCTTATATTTTGTTGGAAAAATAATATACCATTGTTAGAAAAAATCGAATTTGACCTAGTTATTCACAATGTGTGTGAATAAAAGTTGTATATTAGGAAATCTAATTCGATTTCCTGCATTTCATCTTCTTACACAATATTCAAATTCATTGTAAAAGTACCATGAAAAATCCCTTCAAGTTAACATATTGGTTTTTTTTTTCAGGTTTGCATTGCCACTAACACATCATGAGAGACCATCATTATCTTGCACTCACCCTCTAGTCTATCAAAAAATACCGAATATCATGTATAGATTTTCAGTCAAATATTTATCAATAYTAATCTACATAAATGTATTTTAACTCAATATAATTCAATAGAATCTACAGAATCAAAATGAATCTGCCTATATGAAGGTACTACCCTTCTCAAAACTTGGATTCGTAGTTTTGAATTCACATAACATAACAATATTCATTGCACCAGAGAAGAAAAGAAGATGCAATTTCTTTTAATTAAAAATAAATAAAAGACGAAAGAAAAAAGAAATATTCATCGCATGAGAAAACACATGAGGATTTAATTTATTTAAATAAAAAACAAACAAAAGAAGAAAAAAATAGACTGATAGTGATAAATAAGCACTTCCCCTCAAAGTTTGAACTCAAAGTCTGAATGGATCGATCCACGAACTCTGCTACCGTTGTTCGCTTCTTCTGGGTCTATTAATAACCAGTGTGTGGTCTGTTAATAATCAATGTGTTAATATTCAGTGTGGTGGGCATGGATTGGGGCTAGTAAAAAAAATTGGTGCAATCCAATGCTTATAGCATTTAATAATTGTGCTCCCCAATGCTGGTGCAATCCAATGCTTATGGCATTTAATAATTGTTCTCCCAAATGCTCATGAATTTGCACGCATGTAGCCAACTTTCAACACATTAGCTTACTAGATTAAGCACATATGTGAAATACAAATAGTTGTGGGGAGTTAGAGTTAACAAGTGCATGCTTTACGTATTAAGCGTACCCGAAGGATACACTAACTAAAATAGACATTGTATGTATGCAATTGCTTTCAATTGTCCATTACACGTTGCATGATTTCGTTCCAATTGTCCAATACCTCATGACATTTGGATTATCATTGTAAATTGTGCATAGAAGACCTCTGGCCTATAGTTGTGGAGATGGAAGTAACTCTGTTGGTCTAGTTAGGTGTTGAGGCTACTCCCATAGTCAAGTTCATGGCACGTGATGCTTGTTTACTCAAAGCCTTTGCTTGTTTTAATTTAGGTCTATATACTGCAGATAAGGATTCACCATGTGAATGGAATATGTTCACTTTAAATTATTAACTCAATGCTCTTTTTTAACATTCAAGAATGAAATGTCCACTTAAAATATTGAACTTTTCAAAACTTTATACATGCTTTACTTCCAAAAAAATTCTAAAAACATAATGACTAACCTAAAAACTGCATAATCAAATATATGTTTATAATCAACCTAGTGCAGAATAATACCGAATTTTCCCAAAAATATTACTCATGATAAATTATTTAACCTATAAATAGTTTAATTTCCTCATATCTAGAGCTCGACGATTTCAAATATTTATGTCAAGAGGCATACAACTATTGGAAATGGGCATATTTAATAGGTTTTTATTCCTTAATCTGCTTTCTATGGACACGATAAGGATAGAATATTCTTCGTTGTCACAATAAAAGAATGGTTGTGATTTCACCCATTAGCTTCCTCACTGTTATAAAGGCATCCATTTATATGTTTACTTTTTTACATTTACTTAATCCTATTTAAAAATTACATTTACTTAATCCTATTTAAAAATTATTGTGTTGGCTAACTGATATCCACATCTGGTTAATTAGCAAAGATTGAGGTTTTTTCACGAAGTGGTATGAATCTCAATCATTTCATATTTACCAATTTACGAGTATCATCTAATGTCGTGCACCATTTATCTTGGTGGCCTTTCATATAATGTCGTGCAACATTTATCTTGGTTCCCTTTCATATTTACCAATTTGTGATTGCTTGGGAGCGTTTCATTTTATGGTCACCTTTGTCTGACATTCCATTTGACATAGTAGTAGACTATGTCAGCTGTGAAGAGTGTCGAGCTGGCTCTGAAGCATGGCTGGCATTTCATTTTATTTTTTTAATGAATGTGGCACGCGTCTCAAATTAATTCTACTTCAATGACCAAGTTTATATCCTCTCTGTATATAATTATTTAATCCTAAGCATGAGATGTAAAGGATTGTTATTTATGGTCTTGAGATGAAGTTTAGATATGGGAGAAAATATGTGAGGCTTGTGTTGGAGAACAAGGACAGGTGCAAGCTGAGTTTTCCTTTATGTCCTCACTTACAGTAAGTGCTTAAAGCTTAACATGTGCTCCCCTTCTACAACAAAGAACATGATTGCACAACAATCTTACAAGTTATTCATGCCATTTCCTGTACATATTTTTAGTATTGGGTGAAACATAGAACAAGATTAGAAATTCTTCTTCAATTTCAGTATTTTCATCTGTTTTTGGTATTTTATTTAATATGTTTAGAGCGACTTTCTTGGAATTTTTGAATTCTTTTGTTTGTTCAATATCTTAAACCAAAATATGTGTGCATGATATTTGATGGAGAATAACATCGTTTAGTTTCTCTTTATGTTATCCACTCATAGAACTATTTTTTTCTCTCTTTACAGATAATAATAATAAAAAAAAAGAGTAGTGTAGGATCAACTATTCATCATGTCAGTTATTTCCATGTCAATTAGAAAACTGCATAGGTTATCAAGAACACTCAGGTCCAACAAGCATGCACATGTTTGGCTAGGGAAAGAACCCTAGCGACTAGGTTTTGGCATTGGGAAGGAATGTGCAATGATTTTAAAAAAGAATCAAGAAATCCTAGTTTCATGACAACATCTATCCATGAGGTTATGTGATCCCATTATGGTATTTTTAGCTAATATTTGTTCATGCTTACCATCACTTTGTGGAGAAAATAAGCAACATCTTCTCAATGTCTACATTGTTTTAACTATATGAACATTGTATTAAAAAAATTAATCCCTTTCACATAGTGCTCATATTTCTCAATGTAATGATTTCTTTTTGTTTGTTAGGTGTAATGATATGAATATACTTTGAAAAAATTTGGTTTCTCCATAGCTATTCATTTTAAAAACAAATTTTTATCTTATCCCAATTTGTATAAGTATGAGAGAGTCATGAAACAACTGATACATCTTAGCAATGTTGATAACCAGAATAAGTTCAATCTCATTGTCAAAGAACTAATCATATTAGCAAATCATTAAGGGAAGAAAAGTAATTTACCCAAGCTCAAGCTTAATGCATCTTCTCATTTTAAATCTCATAAAGAAAGTCCACTACATTTAGTGATTATACTTTTCCATGCATGGTTTGAAACATACTGATAATCTTTCCATTTAGCATTTACATGAAGGCATTTAGCATAAATGCATGCAAGAACGAACATAAGGTATTACCCATTATAATAAACATATGGAATTATGGAAATATTAGGGTTATTGCTATTAGAGTTAGGGATATTTGTATTTAGGTTTAGGCGTAAACCTATTGGGAAAGAGCACATTTAATGATAATTAGGGTTCTTAGTTTACAGTTCTATCTTTAAATAATTTGGTTTCTAAGTTTATGGTTTTCAACTAGATAATTAGGGTTCTTGGATAATTATGGTTCTCAGTTAAAGGCTCTTAAATAACTAATTAGGGTTCTCACTTTATGATATAAGGTTCTAAAAACTGTTCTTAGATCATTAGGGTTCCCAGTTTATTGTTCTTGTATTTACATAATTAGGGTTCTCAATTTAGCATTTAAGGTTCTTAGATAATTACGGTAATTAGAGATCTATGTTTACATAATTAGATTCATTGATTCTGGTTCTTAGATAATTAGGATTCGTAGTTTGCATAATCAAATTCACTTTACATAATTAGATCTCCACTTACAGTTTAGTCTCATTTTATTGTTCTTAGATAATGTATAGTTTAAGGTTCAAATGTGTAACTTTGCCCAAAAATGTGTAACTTCTATTTATTGTAATGTATAGTTTTATCTAAATTGCATTATTATTTCACAAATTAATTTAAATAAACTTATGTATGTTCCAAATATTATATTAAGGTTAGGGTTTGTATTAAATATGAATAAATTTAATAAATGTTAAATTAAATAGACAATCTAGAAATCCCTTTACAATATATCTAAATTGCCTATCCACCTTCATCATCACAATCATGTGGTTGTGCTAGTAGATACATGATTTCTGTAATGAAATAAAATTCAAGATGACTACATTAATCGTTATATATGTTTGATGTTTTGTATGGATTTGTAACCATTTCAAAATAATTAGAGGTAGTACCCAATAACATGTAAATATTGAGAAAACACAATATCACAGGCTCGAGGAAATAA
>JASDQU010503529.1:32343-45167 GCA_032191745.1 Picea mariana | reverse complement strand
ACCTTACCATTTAACAAATGAGAATTCTGGCATGAATATCTATGGCATCTATGCATATCATGAATTTATGGTTTAACAAAATTCGGACTGGGTACTATAGCGATAATAAGGGCTATGACTAGACTGGATTCATGTGCCACATGGACTAGGATTGCGTCTGGATATTCTCTCCCTCCGACTACAAAGGGGTCCTCATTATATTTAATGATTTTCATTAATATCTTCATGTATTTTCTGCTCCTACACTATTGAGTAAGAAGTTCTGCATCAAACAACACTTAGACATAAAAAATGTACTACAAGTCGTGGTGCAACAATGCACTCTTTGACTTTATTAATTGAATTCACAGAAATTGAAAAAAAAAAAAAAAAACTCAAATCTAACTACTATACATGCTCTTTTGGACTATAGAAACATTCATTTAGCTCATTTCTGAGACATATATGGTTTCAGGTGAGCACCATTCACCCATCCTGGCTGCAACATACCATCTAGTTTCACGAGTCTGACTGCTCAAGAAGGTCAGATCTCCACAACTATAAATGGTCCCAACCAATGCATGCGCAACTTTCCTGGATGTTTTTGGTATGAACTGTCATAAAGTACGACCTTGTCTCCTTGCACAAATGATTTGGTATTAATGTGTCTGCCATGCCAAGATTTCTTCCTTTCTTTATCAACTGATTGATGGAAGTATGCTAAAAACCTGGTCTCCTCAAGTTATTGCAATTCCATGAGCGTCTGCGCAACTAATTCATCCTCTAACATGTAATGAATTTTGYAGGTACCACAACCTTTTTYCCATAAACTATCTRAAATGGAGTGTACTTGTGGAGTTTCTTTGTGGTTGTCCTGTAATCCCACAAAACTATTGGGACTYTGTCATCCCATCCTCCCTGTTTGTGCAACAAACCTTCATTAATCCTMTCTCCAAAATCTTGTTAAATGCTTCCAYTATTCCATTGGCTTGCAKATGGTAGGGGATAGTCTTATGATGTTGGATCAATAACTCTACTGTAAAATTTTCTATTGTACTACTAATGACATGAACACCCTGATCACTGGTCAGAATCCTATGACATCCAAACYGAGTGATAATATTTTCAAAAATGAACCTAGCAGCAGTATTGGTTGAACAATACTTAACAATTGTTTCCTCAGCCAAACATGTAAGGTAATTAGTTGCGGTAATAATATACCTAGCCTTTGAATTCCTAGCGRTGGGGTTGATTGCCCCAATGAAGTCAACCACCCATTTCTCAAATGCTTGTAGAGATTGAAATGGCTAAAGAGGCAATTCATCTCGTCATGATGGCTTACCTAGTMTTTGACAAACGTCACGATAYATATCATATTCCTTTGCATCCTTGAAGAGCATGGCCCACCATAGTCCATCTTGGAGGACTTTATGTGTAGTGGCCTTTCCTCCAACATGACCTCCTACAACTCCATTTTGGCACTCCCATAGTATATATTTTCTTTCGTAATCTAAGAAACATCTCCTAAGGATTCTATCTAGTCCCAAGTTATACAATTTCCCCACAATCAATTGATAGTCCGCTTCTCTAACCACCATATGTCATTTCTGAGTTGCGGAGTACATTTCTAGGCAGACCCCTATACTTAAAAATATTTCCATGTCTTCCAGGTATTCTGGTATGGCCTCAACCCATAACAGGTCTACATATGGGAATTGATCATCAATTTCTCTACCACTTTCTCTTGACTCTAATATAGACATGCGATCAGGCCCCACGTTGCATCTTCCAGGATTAATGATCACTTCAAATGAAAATTCCTGAAACACTAATAACCATCGACAAATTCTTCCTTCTAGAACAGGTTTTTTAACTAGATATTTTAATGTAGAATGATTAGTAAAGAAATTGAAATGAGAAACTAACAAATAATGTATAAAATTATGCAAAGCATAAATCATATCTAAACCCTCCCTTTCTGTGGTTGTATAGTTGCACTCATCTTGTGACAACTTCCTACTAGCAAAGTAGATTGGATGATCCATGGCTCAATCTCCTRGTTGCACTAAAATGGCTCCCAAGGCAATACCTGATGCATCTGTGTGCACATGAAATTCATTTTCCCAGTTTGKAAATATCAGCATAGGTGTTGTGATGAGATTTTCCTTAAGGATATCAAATTMTTTATCACACTCTGGGGTCCACTAGAACACTTTAGACTTMTTTAGTATATTTTCCATAGGTGCAGTGATGTTTTCATATCTTCTGATAAACTTGCAATAGTACCTTGTGTGACCCAGCGTGGATAAAAACTTCTTAAAACTCATAGGTGGCGACATATTCAAAATAACTGCAACTTTGGATGSGTCTGCCARTACCCCTTCTTGACATACTATGTGGCCTAAAACATTTCAAAGTGGCACATAGAAGATACACTTTTTGAGGTTCAATGATATCTRCAATTCTCTACATCTGGAAAACATCARAAGTAGTAGCACTACATGTTCCTTGAGAACACTATATACCATCCAATCATCCATATAAAATTCTATAAACTTGTGGATAAATTCTYGGAAAGMTGCTATTACAATCTAGTAGAAAACTGCATGGGTGTTCTTTAGGTCGAAGGGAATCACATTATATGAAAATGACCCCCATTCTGTTATGAATGTGGTCTTCCTTTTGTCTTATTCTCCAATCCTTACTTGGTGATACCCCAAAAATCGATCTGTAAATGAGTAAGGTTCTTTCCCCACAACTTGTTCTAGAACCTCATCAATAAAAGGTGTTGGGAAAAGGTCATGCACATAGGCATAATTAAGGATTTCGTAGTCTAAATGGACCCTAATATCCTATGGGCCTTTTTTTCTCTGGATGACTATTGGGCTAACCCATTCTGCTTCTTCCACTGCAAAAATAAGTCCATCTTCCATCATCTTGTCTATTTCCCTCTTAACCTTCTATTTTACTTTGGGGTTAAGGTGATATGGTCTATGCCTTCTAGACTTTGATCCTGGTTTTAGTTCAATATTCATCTCTCCTAGAGCTCCTTTAATCCATTTTATCTCTGAAAATGTATTTGGGAACAAATCCTCATACTCTTGCAACAAGCTATATATTTCTTGGCTAGTTTGATCATCCCAGTAATCTCCTTCCATAGATATCTTAGGTTGCTTTGTGGTCCCTATATTGAATTTGTGCAACTTCAATGGATAATTATAAGAACCATTAGTCTAGCTGGGTATGATGTTCTGGACTTCTTTGCTTCCTTCTATTTCCTTAATGGCCAAGTTTCTCAATTATTCTAAATCATCTGGGCTTTCCAAATCCTTCTCAATTTGATAACATTATATAGGTCTCTTATCCAATCTTAGGTGAAGGTTAGATTGAAGTTCTTGGCTATTCTTTTCACATACCTCTAGGTCTGATTTACGTTCACCATTATCTGTAAAAATGAATTCTTTAATTCTTTGCAAGACTACTATAAGCTTAGGGTACTTAATTGTAAACGAGAAGTCCTTGCAAAAGTGATCTGTCAACGTTTTCCAATCGTTGGTCTATCTTATGGTTTCTTCATGTATGTACCGATATTTTATAATTGGACCTAGTGAGTGGGTAAATAATTGAACCTAGATGCGAGATGGTATTTCCGCAACTGTCCATTGTCTCACACATTGTTCAATACGTGCTTTAGGATCAGACCGTCCATTGAATAGTTGCGCAACTTGGAAATCCGTCTACATCTCTGATTCTAACTTCTCCTTATATTGAAATCTATATCAGATATCTTGTTTCACATTGGTTCATTCCTTAACTGAGGATTTTTTATTACTCCACCATCTAGTAGGGGTGTCTTGGAGGGATAGATCCAACACTGAGATCATTTGATCCTCCGCTATACTTTCTTCCATGCCGACCAAAAAACTGTCAAGTCCTGAGGTACCATCATATATCGAGTGTTCTCTGACCTTAGGTCCAACCAATATAGTTTCTCTGACAGTTGCACATCTTCTTGAAAATCTTTCATATGAACCTTACTACCAGCTGTCAAATGCCAGTTCTAAATATTTGTCTGTTTATTGTATTCTCCTCCAACTCATTGATCCATCAACAGTAGGATTTATGTAGTATTCTCTTGTTATTGTTGTCACATTGTACAACTGGTCCAGGTCTTCTCCCTCCATATTGTTGTCTGTTGGCTCCGTGTATCGAGGGCCTACATACAGATCCAAGGGTTGAACTACTTTTATTCCATCTACCTCAATTGTCATAGTGTATTTATTTAGTTCAATCATCGCATAGTTGTCATAAGCCCAATCAATACCAAGTAGTGTAGGATAAGAGTCCTTATCCCCCATGATTTTGATTACCTCAAAATCAGCTACAGTCTTTACTCCCGCAACATCTATTTCCACATTCTCAAGTCTTCCTAATGGAAAAATACAATATTGATTGGCCATTCTCAGTTGGATTGGGGAATATGTCAACTGGGGTTTTCCTAAAGCTTCCCAAGTATTTTTAGGTAGTATATTAACATCAAATCCTAGATCTAACATAATGTCCTTAATCTCAAATTCATCTAGTTGGGATACTAATATAAACTCTTTTCCAGTTCATACTTTCCTTCTCTGCACTCTCCGAGTATTCTTCCCAGGAATATTAGTCCTTATTCTTATTTTTGGAGAATCTTCATTCCTTAGAACTAGGTACAATGCATTGCAAATTTTTTTTGTTAACTGGTCATTCCCAAGAATATCAGAAAATAACTGAAACCAAAGGTCGACTAAATTTTGTGGCTGCTCAAGTTGTCTCATCGGGACTACAGGGTTTTTGGGTGTAGGAGGTGAAGCAGGGACTTGCACAATCTTAGGGTAAACAATAGGCTAAGGGGGTTTCTCTTGCATCTCAGGTCCAGTGATATTATGAAATACTTCGATGGAATTTTTAAATAATAGATTTTGTTTTAGAGGATCATACATGTGCTCCTTGGGTGTTTCTTTCTAGATCTGAGGTAAATTATCAACATCTACATCAGTCTGTGCCCCTGCCCGAGTAACAATATTAAGGATGGGTAGTTGTCCTCTAATAACTCTCTTTATCTCTGAACTAATGAGGTTAGTTCATCGTTGATGTACTCGATATTCCCATTTTGCAATTAGTTCTGGGAAGTCTTCAGTTGTGTGCCCATTGTCTCAGTCCATGCCCCTAGATTCAACAAATCTTGCAATACTCAACTGATGGCATTGCTTGATTACCTGGAAAAACATGATATGGGGTTGGGTATGGAATGGTAAATTCATAGATACTTGTGAAACTCCTCCTGTGGATCTTGGTGAGGGTCCCATCAGATTTTGAGGAGGTCCCATTCCCCTCATTCATGGACATTCGTTCACTAGATGTCCTTCTGTGTAACATCTAGTACAACAGACTTGCGGTTATCCTGGTCTAGGTATCGTCAATTCTTGAATATTCTCTATGAGTGTTGATATTTTCCCTTGTAGTTGCACCAAATTTGCATCTATTGGGGGTCTGGTCACTCTCAAGCTCCCTGGATATCCTTCCATGGCTTTAGTCTTGAGTGATTGTTCCAAGGCATCTGTCAAAGTGGCTATACATTTTTGCGTTAACGGAATCTGTTTTAGAGGTAGAAATTCATCGATATACCATTCTCTTTTATGTTCCTCATGACTTTGATGCGCTAACGTCCCTATAACATCTTTAAAATTATGGCTATATTCCCAAGCTGATTCACCTTCCCTTTGTTGAATTTCGCACAACTCAAACAAATCTTGTTGTTCTAACTGAGGTAGCTTAAATGCTGCTATGAACTTTGTTTGTACTTGGTCAAGCATGAATGCTTGACCTTGCACTCCTGGTACTCCTGGATCAATCGCCTTCATGTACCATTTGAGAGCGCAACCTCTCAAATTATTTTGGAACTCAACCAATTTATTCGCTTCCAGAGTCCCTCTGGACCTCCTAATTGCTTCACATAAGAACCAATGTTGCTCAACATATTCGTCTCCCTTACCACAGAATTTTGGGTATCTAGCAATCAAACCTCCCATGTTACTAGCCATTGTTGATCTTATTTCTCCTACCAAAATAAAACCTAATGGTCCTAGTTACGATCTACCAGGGGATCCCAATATCCTCCCAGTATTTGTGCTTCCCGGTTGTGACTACTGATTGTAATGGAACAGGAATAGAATAAGAAGGTAGTATATAATTTACCACTTTTATAGAATACGCTTGGGGTATGGGTGATTTGGGGTTGGTACCACTAGCTTTGGGTGGGTTTCTTTGATATTGGGGGTCTCATTCTCATCCTTTGGAGTGGTCTCTTCAGTCAAATTCCTAATCTTTCTTGGAATTGGGGATGAATCTTCTCTTTCTTCTTCAAGATCCATGCGAGATTCATTTTCCCTTACTTCTACACCTTCTACTTATTTTCCACCCTCCTGGGGACTTCTTTCTCTTTGTGCTTCTCTCTCACTTAATCTTTGATTGGCCAGTCTTTCTTGTCTTCTCATCTTTCACAACTCTTTCATATGTCCTTCCTCTACTTCTCCTGGTCTGACTTATTTCTGCAACTTCTTGGACCATTTTACTACTTTCTTTATCTTACTATGCCACCACTTCTCAACCATGGCGACTCTTTTCAAGGATCGCTCATATCTTGAGTCCATTTCTGGTTTCTCCCCTTGTTTTTCAAAGAACGTTCTCCCCTCTCTCAGGCCATGAATCCACCCCAAACTCAGCCCACCCCAAGAGAGGGTGTTTATGCTACCATTTCAATCAGGGACATAGTGAGCATCCCCTCCATCATGAAAACCTTAATCCAAAAGGGGATTTCTCTCAATAGTCTTCCCCTCACGTATTTCTTGAATTCCACTTATACCCATGAAAAAGACTGGTTATTCTCATCTGCAAACTCAATAATGTATCCTTCTAATGTTGTATTGACCTAGAAATCAATCGCTTGTGTTACCAGATGATCTAGCTGATGAAGTGTTGTAATCTTTTCTGTATCCCAAGAGCAAGTCTTCTTGACTCATTCTTGGAATTCAAAAGCTTCTTGGAGCCTATCTATCCAGTGGAAAAGTTCTTCTGGGAACTTAACCAAAAATATCTCGTACTGGTCACTTGATATTTCTGAGTAAAATACTACCTATTGTGTATTATTCACAGATTTTCCTCTCAAATCCACTTCTTTCCATATGAAGGTGTCACAATTTCTCTCCCACCAATGGTGAATATCATATTTGTGAATCCATAGAAGCATTCTCCCTATAGGCTCTTTTTTAACGCAGGTCCCGGCAATGAAACCATTTTGTTGGCACAAAATTGATCAGACCAGGTTCCTTCTTAGCCTACCATCAAAAGGCACCGAGTAGTCTAGAGCGTTAGCATTTTCATCTCCTCTGAAGAGAAGAAGTCTCACCAGAAGAGAAACCAAGACAAAAAGATAGGGAAAGGCAAGGAGAATACTTAGGTGGGTTTCTATAAACTTCAATATCCACCATGATCTTGTGCAAGATAGAATAACTACATAACATATGTGGACTCATTAATACTATAACTAAATATACTCAAGTTTCGAAAGAGTTTGTAAACAGAGATATCAGATTATTCTTATCAAGCATAAAGAAGTACTGTAAAGAGACAATTCATAAGCATAAACACATAATGACACATTATATCTCAAAATTTTAGGTCCTTCTTCATATATTATCATCACAACTTATCAGGTACAATCTCAGAGATACAAATCAATACTCTATTACAACTTTTTGTCTCAGGAATCATGCCACAGAGCTCTATCTACCCCTTTTTCCCAAAAATGTATACAAATTAAAATTACAAAACCTTTCCCCAACTACACCCAACCAACAATATCCAACCCAACCCTTTTACAATAATATGCATCTCATATATAGGCTGAGTGGGGTCTTCTGGATTTGGGCTCACGTGCTTTATTGTTATGTTGTAACTTCTTTTTCCTCGCTATCATTGCACTGTCCCTTTCCTGCGCTGTCCCTTTTCACAACCGATTTATGTTCCTTTACTTTATCTAGTGTCCAACTCTTTTGTAGCTTGTGCAACTCATATTTAACCAAAAATAGGACTGTAGTCCTTCTTGCGTAATTTTCAACCCAAAAATGAAGGGCCCAACAGAGCTCACCATTCATATTTGCATATTACTCTGTAAATTTAAAGTAAATCTCTTCATTATTTGATTTTATTGGCATTATATTAGATTAGGATATATTAGATCTCTAGACCTACATATATAGTGTTATCACCTCGAAGCTTATGAGCCCCGGGTTGACAATTAAATGTCGAAATAGATAGCATATATTTCACTTGATAGGAAGGAACGATAATTTGCTCAAAAAGAGAATAGAAACCCTTCGATGAGTGATGAGAAATGGATGCAAAGGTATGTTTACATAGAGCTACATGATATTTTATTTCATGAATGTTTTATTATTTTGACTGAGTGGTTATAAATATTACTAGAGAATATTGGAAGGTACCAAACTGTAGCCCTGAGGAACTAGACTCCTAAGTTGGTAAGGAAAATGAAGTCTGTAAGTAATAATACATATCGTTGCAGTTGATTTCTGGTTGGACATTATATTGGGAGGTTATATTATAGAATTTTCAGTTGATTGTACCCAATCATACAGTGTTGCAGAGAGGGATTTCTTCAAAGGTCTGCATGGAAGTTTTATGAAATCATTTGGTATGTGGATAAAGAGGTTGTTGTGTGGCAAGTATGTGATGACAATGGAGTCTAATTGCTAAGGGGATTCCACATAGGGGAACCATGGGATGACAAGAGGATATTGTAAAGGTAGGAAAGAGTGAAGGAAGAAATGAAGAAATAAGGGAGGGATTGAGGATGTAGAGAAATGAAGAAAGTGTATCAAAAGAGGAACACTAGTTTGAAATAATTCGTAGTGAAAAAAGGTATAAGAGGCAAAAGGTTGCGGCTGAGAAAGGAGAGTCACATAGTGAGCCTAAGGGAAGAGAACCCTACACAAACACCCAAATCATATAAATATCATACATAAAAGGAGAGGAAGAGAATTCTCAGTGCATTCCTATAATAGAGGAACCGGTAAATCCTACTTAGACTGGATCATGTGTCGACTCTAAGACCCCGTGTGTGTCACATAGATATGAAATCACATTCAAATATTTGTTGAAAGAACTTGTAGTTGGTAAGGGAGGATAGAGTAGTAGTAGCTAGACCAATGGAATTAGTGTGTAGCCTCAGAGTCAACCAACATCTCCAAAGAGAGGTGCTACACAAAAAAACATGGCAGGAGTAGACAACACACTGATATTGCATGATTTCCAGGGAGTTGGGAAGCTAGTAAAGTCCAAGATGAGGCTCTAAATATTACGAAATTGGAAACATCATTTAGATATTGCGCACTAGTCTAGTACATGAAACTACATAGTACCATGCCTATAGGACAAGCAAGGACGTTAGCAAAAATTAGAAAATCATTGTTGAAAGAGTTCAAGAAGCCAAAGTTTGAGTCATAGTACATTATAGATTTGAAGGAAATTAAATAGGTGTATACTGAATTAGTTTGGGGTTATGAACAACGTTTTAAGGATCTTATGGGTAGACTCAAATTCCAGTTCCCTAATCAATAACACCAAGAAAGGTTTATTGCAGGACTTCTACCACACATTTGTAGGCCATTGATTCAATAGAAGGTTGTGTCACATCCTGAAGCATTAGATATTGCAATGAAATTGGAAGCATCCCTTGTAGGAGACAGTGGAGGGATGTTGCAAGTGCAAACACAGTTAGTTTCCTTCACAATTCAACTGGAAAAACTCACAAAAGGGAAGGAGAAACGTGCATAAGTCTAGTGTACCAAGTGTAGGACTAAAGGCCACCATAAGGATGAATGCCCAACAATCACATAGTATTTTGTGACTAGAGAACTGAATCCATTACCAGTAGGGGGATACCATGAAATATGTAAGAAATTGGGACATCATCCGACTAAATGTCAATTATTGTAGAAATACCAGAGTACACCAAGGAAATTATTTTGCAACTTTTGCAAGTAATTTAGGCATGAAGAGAAGGATTTAGGTACATTCAATTTTATTATAGAGAACTTCATATATGTACAAGATTCAGGAGGAGAACACTGTGATAGAAGGAGGCGACCCACTGTATAATAATCAGAGAAGTTTTAATCCAGGAAACAAAGGAAATTTTTGCATAGGCTGAGGCAGAGGAAACTTTGGCAGAGGAGGTAGAGGACCAATAATATGTTACAATGGGGACATCATCCAACTAAATGTCCATTATTGCAGAAATACCAAAGTACACCAAGGAACTTATTTTGCAAATTTTGTAAGTAATTTAGGCATGAAGAGAAGGATTTACATACATTCAATTTGATGACAAAGAGCACTCCATATATGTAAAAGATTAAGGAGGAGAACACTATGATATAAGAAGGCAGCCCACAATATAATAATTAGAGAAGTTTTAATCTAAGAAACAGAGGAAATCTTTGCATAGTTCGAGGTAGAGGAAATTTTGGCGGAGGAGGTAGAGGACCAATAATACGTTATAATTGTAATCAACCATGACACTTAGCTCACGACTACCTGAATCTATGTACAACTTGCACATATTGTAGAGAGTTAGACCATGTGACAGAAGATTGTACTCAACTATTGGCGAAGTGGCAGGCAAGAGGGAATCCAAACCAAAATCCAAATCAAAATGTACAAAAGATATCATTCAATACATGCAATGAAGGACCTAGAATAGTAGTTGTTACGCATGGAGGAACTAGAACAGGGGATGATACAATGAATGGAGGGAAGTAGGTTGACCAATGGGTAAGGAAATTAACAGTACCTATGCCAACATTCAACCGTCGATAAGAGAGGGAGATGTATCAGAGGATAAGAAAAGAGATATTGGGACAATATTGGGTAGCATCAACATCATCTACGCCTCTTGTCTGTGATCAGGCTATGCTAGATAATTTTTTGGGGAAGGTAAGTACTCTAAGAGAGTTTCTGATAATTTCTATAGAGTTGATGAAATATGAAACTATGTTGAATGCATTATGTGAAATGATTTATCATTGCATGCAATAAAGAGAAATTCCTATTGCACAGAGGGTAATGAATCAAGTATTTCACAAAAACAGGACCAACAAAATTTTTAGATTAACTACACAGACTGGGGAATGTGATGTGGATAATGTTATCTTAGACTTGGGGTCAGATGTGAATGTATTACCAAAGTATACATGGGAAATGATGGGGAGACCTAAGTTGATTTAGTCTCCTCTTTGGTTAAGGTTGGAAAACCAACACAAGATAGTACCAATTGGTCGATTGACAGGAGGGCCTGTGAATATAGATGGACTGTGCAGTATAGCTGATGGATGATAATCAACCATATCCAACACTTATGGGACTTGAATGGGAATTTTATAATTAGGTGATAATTAACATGAAGATGAGGGAAATGATATTTGAGGTAGGAGATTTAAAGTTTACTACACAATTGGATCCAACAGAAGGTGAGAGGTACATAGAGCTAGCAAGAGGGAGAGAAATTGAAAACATATATAACATGATTGTACAAATGGATGACTATGTTATCCCCACTACATATGGTGCACTAATATTTAGAAGCATTATCTTATGTGCATTGGATTTGGAGAAAGGTCTAGAGCATTGGCAGGAGAGGATGCATGAAGTATCAACTAGATGATGTTCATGCATAATGCGATCATTGAGCTGGATTGGAATGGATTTATGTGATCCACCTAAATATGATGGATTAAATTATATAAGTTTGTTTGTAAATACATTTGATTTTCAGGTACCTGAACAAAAAAGGTTGTTGGAACTAAATGTTGTCCTAAAAGATACTCTAGCTAGGTGGTGGGATGCACACAAAGAGGGAATGGAAGATCGGTCTCAGTGTAGGAAACTAATGCAAGTGATATTTGGTACCGAGTTAGAGAATATTTCACAGAAGTATACAAGGACAAGTGACCTAGAAGATCATATTTATTAGTGCATAAGCATATGGAGTTTAGTACTGAAAAATGAATGGATGCACAATTTTATACATACATTGGATACAATTCCAAAGAATTGGTACTTGGAACTGAAAATGAACTGAGAAAAAACAAATTGGGATGAGACGATTCAAAGGTTTAAGGTAAATTTTACTTTTGAGCACGAATCTCCATTACTAGATGTAGCGTTGCAGGTCATCTGAACCAAGATATTTTCAAAAGAAGGGTTGATGAAGGTGGTACCTATGTGGAGCACACACAAAGATTCTATGACTGTCCATGAATTACTGGAGTGTTACAATGTCGCTAAAGAAGAAAATGATGAGGAAGATCCAAGGAATGTGCAAGTACCTACAACTAAGGGAGAACATGTAGTAGAAGGGCCATATCTTGAATCTTTTGCGTACAAAAAACCAATAAAGACGTAGAAGGTAAACATTGGAATGACAAAGAATACAAAGTTTGCACGGATAGGAGATTATTGGAGTGATGAAACAGTGGAGAATATTTCATATTTATTGCATGAATATCAAGATCTATTCCCAACTACATTCTCTGAGATGAAGGGGATAGATGGAGAGTTAGGATAGATGAATATCCCTTTGAAACTTGGTGCTAATCCAGTGCGATAGAGACCGTACATGTTAAATATGAAGTACAAAGAGAAGGTGAAAGCATAAATAGACAGGATGTTGGATGTAGGGATCATTGAAGCAGTGGTGGAATTAAAATGAATAAGTCCAATGGTGGTAC
>JASDQU010503527.1:89540-99629 GCA_032191745.1 Picea mariana | reverse complement strand
TTTTTAAATGATTGTTTTGGAACAGCAAGGAGGGCCATTGGGCAAATGGGGTCTGTGCCTTAAACAATCATTTAAAAACCCCAACCCATGTTCTTCATAACTAGCCTAATACCTCTTCAAACAAAGCTATATCAGACAGTGAGATCCCTCTCTGAGTCTTGGAGGGCTAGATCCAAGACTCGAAGTGGTTCTGATGTTGCTTCTATGACTGCCTTACAGCCTTGGGCAAATTACAGAGCGCTAACAGAGACATCAAAGCATAGGATTTATACTTGACCTGCGTATACTGTTGCATCTGATCCAAGGTCACATACTGAATTGAGGGCCAGGAGACACCCTTGCATTCTCAACGCCAATAACTTAAGGAATAGAGAGATTTGGCCAGGAAAATACACCATTGGAGATTAGATTTCAGACTCGAAGTTTAAAATATATATAAAATAGATTTCGAGCTCTGTTTGGTCTATGATGGATCTCTGGACACTGCTCTCGTTGTTCTCCACTGTGGCATCAACAATGTTCACTTTGATTTCTGAATTCTTGAGCAATAAATCATTGGCATAAACTTGAAAATCTGTGCTTCCCTGATCCCATCGATGATTACTTCTTCAGCGCTCAAAGAAATGTTGGTTATTGGGTAGTTCGTCTCTTCGCACCTGAATATTGTTCTCATGTAACGAGGATTCTCGGAAATAGGAGGTCCTCTGCTACATTCTTCCCAGCGCTTCATGAAATGCCAAAAGGAACTACCATCTACAATAACGTGATGAAAATTTGCTCCGATACAGATTCCGCCTCAAAAAAACGGTGACCTGCAATAAGGAAGAAAATCTAGGCATTCTGTATGCATTAAAATCTGAAAAACGTTTGCAATTCTCAGAGTTTATTTATTTATTTATTGTGATAAATCAAAGATAAACTGAATTTATGTTTGATAAATTAAAAATTAAGGTTAATTTAAATCAATTTATATAATAAATTCAAAAATGAAAATAAGCTCTGGGACCGTCTCCCCAAAAAAATTTGTTGTTGTTGTTCCCGTGTTTTGGGGATTTGAGGACCCTTACAAAACTTACCCAAATTGTTGGGGATTTCATTGGGGACTAAGACACTTGTTGGCCGTTCTCAAGATGTTTCAGACAGATTTCAGGGATGTTTTAGACAGATTTTGAGGATGTTCTAGGCAGATTTCAGGAATTTTTTGGGCAGATTTTGGGGATATTCCGGGCATATATCTTCAATCTTGAAAATCGTGGAAATTGATGATTGGACAACAAGATCATTTTTCTCATCCATTACTTTTGTATTGCATTGAATCTAAATCTGTTGTAAAGCTCAAAACATGGGTTTTGTATGATGGGTTTTGATTTGGGTTTTTGGTGATTTAAATATTGTATTTTCAGCAACAAGGTTACAACAAACAAAGTTTCCATGTCAAAAAAACAAGAAATGCAACATTTCAAAGGGTTGATCCTTATGGTTACTGCTCTTGTTCTTCTCATTTTTGTGGTCATCTTAGCTTTTACATATTCTACATGGGTTTCTATGAGTCATTCAATTATAGTGCTTCCACCATTCCAACCTCAAGCATTGTGAAAACAATCAGATTGGGTACTAAATGTTTGAATAAATTCTTATTCAATCAGCTTCTTAATCTCAAATATGAATCTAATATCTTTACAGAACCAAAGTGTTTTATAGTGGTTTTCAACACAACCATAAAAATATGCAAAACCTATTGATAAGGGAATGTCTTTTATGTTTGAACATAATTGTCATTAACAAGAAATACCAGTAAGAAAAACTGCTATAGAGACATTTCTCACTTAAGTTTCCTAAAGCTAAACTACATTTTTCTCTTGTCTAGCAACCAATAATGAAATATCACTGAGCTCTTTTTTAAATTGCTCGAGCTTTTTCAGTATTGACAAGTGTAAGGGCTATGCATAATATTGTATAATATAGCTTATTATGCTTACAAGCTTGAAGCAACTACAAATGTTTATGGTGAATTTTAATATCTGTCCCCAACCCGTCGTTCCCTAAAAAATTTGAGGGTGCGCTCTAGCAGTCCCGATGACGCATTCCCCCGTCCCCACCGTTCCCTGTCTCGAAAACCAATGCAATTAATAAAAGAATAAATATTTATAATATTTTTATTAATGTGTATATTTTAATATTTTAATATATACATATTAAAAATTTTAATATTTTTATTTTGGTTTATTTTGTATTTAATTAATATATTATTATTATTATTTCTTATAAATATTATATATATTTTTAAAAATGTATTCATAATCTTTATCTATTTAACAATATATCTATCATATTGAATTTTATAAATGTAACAATTTTATATAAAATATTATTTTATTATGATATATATTTTAAAGTTTTGGTCTTGATGGTTATGTGGAAAAATGTTATCCTATTTATTTAAATTCAAGTAAAAGAAGAAGAGATTTTTTCACACCTATATTGAAAGAAGGGCTCGTCTAACAATCAAATTTGAACATGTTCCAACCCTTCTAAAGGGTTCCATCTTGTTAGAGAAGGGTTTGTCCAAATTTTCTCTTCAAAATTAATCTTAGGATCCACCAGAAAATCTACCAAATCTAGGATTTAACATCTATATTTAAAGATTCATAATAGAGACAATTTCAAATTTGATATGGAGTCAGACCTCATATTGAAAGATATGCTATAATTACACCCCGCCTCAGGATTGTTTTACCTCCATGCTTGCATATTCTTCACGTGCCATCACTTTTAATTTAGTGTTAAATGAAATTGTGGGCACATGAATCCTTATCCAATCTCCATTGTTCATATGGATCCTACAAATGGGCTCAACTTTTTTAAGCTCTTCATTTCACCCTAGCTCATTCTCATTATCTCATTTGATTTTGCATCGTTGCTCCTCAAAGCTCCAATTCTAAGCTAGTTGTGAATCCATAGATGCCCTTCTCATTGATTGTTAACCAATTTATCTCATATAAATTTACCCTCTGGTTTGGTTCTAAGCATTGCTGACTATGGTACAATGTTGTGGTAAAGCTTTAGTTGATGTCGAGAGTTTCAAAGGAGCACACATTCTCCACAATTCAAAGGTAATGCTACACCTATGTTGATTTTCTGAGTAGTGCTCACAATTTTTTTTTGTCAATTTCTAAGGAACTAGGTTTGTCTTCGCCCTAGCCTTTGAATTTGACCTCTTCGTCCCATAGAAATGATACCCAAGTTGAGTTTTACTTTCAACAAATTGGTGTGGTCATTGAAGTCATGGAAATCTTAGGTTTTAATTCTTCATTTTTGGCTTCGTGGTTTTAGTTTGAGCCTTACCTAATTTATCCTATGGAAAATATGGACATGGATGTTCATTTCAAACCAATTTGGGTTGGTTATTTTCATTGTTTTTGGGAGGGAGTTAGCTCGGTTACCATTCTAGGTGTTCGCAACCATTATTATCCATGGATCTTGCTTGCAATTGTTTACATGTATTATTGGGCAACCCATGGCTTTACATGCATTTCATTTGGGCTTATAATGTTTTAGTTTTGATTATTCTAGTCCCACATATTGAATTTGGGCATACACCCTTATGTTTGGCTTGGTATGGGTCTTTATCTACATTAACACAACCTGGGTATCATTATTTTTCCTTTGCCTTCCAATCCAAAACATGTTTTTACCTCCTATTGGCTTGTTGGTTTCAACCTTACAGGTAATGTGTGGCACTTGCATCCTTCACTTTATAGTTATTGTTTTGATTTTTTTTTATTTGGTTGCTTGGTATGCCTCAAGTTCGTTTGTTTAAGACCTGACCCATAAGATTTGAGCTATCATTGTTTTTTAGGAGTCATGTTCTATACCCCTGACAATATGTTTGATTCCTTGTAAATACAGATGGTAGCACACCATTTTATGCCTCACCTCGGACTACATTGAAACGTCTTCTCATTCTTATCTTTGCAATGGATCATGGCATGTGCTATTTCACTCCCATACATCACTCTATAGGAATTATTGTTGGTTTATTTGATTTTGAATGGAATGCATTGACCCATTCATGTTTGGTTATCACTTAACGCAGTCGGGCATTCTATTTGTGTATGGTATATAGAGCTTGTTGGCCTTCGACTTTTCTCAATATTCAGACCTCCCACCTATCTTATTAGACCTACATTTATTTTGGAATACACTTGCTTGTTTGGGCACTTGCATAAAATTTTGGATACCATATTCTAGCCTCTTGACAAGAATTTGAACATGCATTTGTCTTCTAATTTGCATAGGAATATAATATATCCTACATTTTGGTTATATATGAGTTGTGGGTTTCAAAATGTTGTTGTAATTAATCAAGATATGAATTGATTATACTATTTGCATTATGAGTGATTTTTGATAAATTATTTTAATACTTTTGAAATATATTAGCTCCACGTTTTACACGAACAATAAGGCTTATATTGCAATGATGATAGATCAAGACTTTGATTGGAGACATTGGATATGTTAATGTTTCTCTCTCTTAGTGCACTTCATGCCCTAAATGAAGTAGATTGAAACACTATTTATGATGTATGGAAACAAATGAAAACTAAAAAACATCTTGTACTAGGCAAATAGATTTATGTTTTCAATGATGTAAACTCTAATACTTTTAAAGAGTATCAAATGAATGGAAGAATAATATGTTTTCTTATGATTTTTTATTAAAAGGTGTTCATTTATGTAAAATAACAATAATTTTGTGGATATTATGAATTTGATATATATATATATATATATATATATATATATATATATATATATGAAAGTTTTATTAAAATTTATAGCTTTTTATGTAACCATTCTTTAAATTTTTAAGATTGTTAAGAATGGGAAGGATAATATTTTATTTTTGCATTTTTTTAATGACAGGTTTACTTAATGTACACTTGTAAATTGAACTACAATTATTTTTTTAACTTTTCATCCTTGAAAGGTTGGATGATTATATGCCCTTCCAAATAAAATTAATACCATCCCTTCAAATTTGATCAGTAGGCCCATCATAGTTTTCGAGCTGAGAACCATCATGAACCTAGAAAAGTTCCTTGAAGAATCTTCTGTGTCAAAACTCATATGTTTCCACGTCCTCAAAAGCCATATTAATGGACGCTTCAATGAATTCCACTCCATCATCATTGCAATCAACTACCTGCCTCCTAGATCTTGCTCCTTTGATGGCCAACCAACCTACCATCGGATAGAAATCCACCGGAACTAATGATAGGCTCATCTTTAGCATCTTTGCTATCACAGAAAATTCCATGTCCAAGTTCATTTTATATAATAGAAGGCACGGATTTTTAATAAGAAAAATCCAAAACAGGTCGAGGTTGGAGAGGAACATGTCATGCTTCACAGTGGGGATAGTCAGTGCCATGGATGAAACTCTTAACAACTTTATTTTTACTCTCTTTCGCCATGGTTGCGAGCTGCTAACATAGACCAAAATTCATTCCTAAAAAGAAACTATGATGATTCATTTATAGGCCAATAACATTGCCCTACTTCATGGTGACTGGTTGGTAGTACCATTTGGCATTAACCAGCTCATGATTGATCGCTACGACCTTGTTTGATTATGACTATTCATTACAACACTACACTACTGAATGGTGACTGCTCGCAATATCATTGACTCACTTATGACTGGTAGACACGAACCTACGTTGTCTACATTGTAGTAATGTGATTTTTAATCGTATTATGGCCATGAATTTTTGAGAATCTTTCCCACTCCAACAATCTTGTCTCCCTTCACTCAATTCCCAACTCCACCTCCACTTTGAGTAGTGGTTAAATTTGATGGATATATATTGTTTTATTTTTATTTAGTTGATATATACTGGTAATATTAACAATGACGTTTACTTAATTCTTCAAATTAATGAAAGAGTTGAAAATTTATCAATATTCATCTAAACTTTCTAAGTTTTAATCCTTTTCTCGGTATTTTATAGGTAATTTTTCAAAAGAGTTTTGGTCAAAATTCAGCTATAAATTTAGAACATTGCATATTTTAGCGGTTGAGATTACATATTCTAAATGTCATAGAGTTTTTGAGGGAACTGATTTGAGTTTTTAATTTTTTAAAGATTTTAGGTCACTTCACAGACTTCAACAACTTTTGGAATGTAAAAAGATATCCCCTTAAAATTTTAATGTATTAAAATATACCAAACATCTCAATTTCATCTTAAATCTCTACTTAAAACTATACCATGAAAAAAATATAAATTTAAATAATTTTTATATGGCGCCACCTGAAGCTAAGGATTAATCCTCAACCTCGCCTTCGAGTTAGCTTCACATACATCATGAAAATGACGTGATTTGTAAACACACACAAAGAGAGGTGGAGGTAGACAAGACTTGCAACCAAGCATCAGGTATAGTAATCATGGAGGGAGAAAGAACTGGCATCGCCAAGTTTCATGGACAATAAGCATGGAGGGAGGAAGAAATGGTGCCAACTAGAAAAAACCGGTGTTTGCTGGCACAAATACGATAGTGTTCTACAATTGTCTCTGCGATGCACAACTGAGACACATGTTTGTTTTTACATGAACCTAGTGGATACAACCAATGCATACGTCGAAAATCTATGGTAGCTCTAAAATATGGTATGGAGCAAGATGTTGTATATATTTCTGCCCGAAGATTGTTAATTATATCCGTGTATATATTTCTTCCAAAAGATTGTTAATTATATCCATCAATATATGTACTTTAGATTCCCTCTCAGAGGTTTTGGCTCAGTGTTATCGGACAAATCGGTAAGTGCGGACACAAACTAATCTCCCTAGTTTCAACATGAAGCTAGAACAAAACAAGGCAGAATACAAACTTTTCCTTATATTTCATTGTAATATAAACTAGTTCAGAGATGGACAAATGACATACCATTTAAATGACGTTTGATCCTCATTAGTGTCTTCCTTGTTGATCCATATTTGTATTTGTGGGATGGTGAACTTGTTAAGAAGCACAAACCAACAAAGATAGAGAACAACGATATATATATTCCAATGAATTCTATGTATAATATCAATGAATTATACAATAAAAGTAAAAACACCTTTATAGGGAAGAAATATATTACTGCATTATATTGAATGAAAGTAGAAAATACAACCAATGCATTGATGTTGCAAGATCCCTTCCAATGGCCCTTTGTTTCAACACACACAACTTTGATCCAATGCTTTTGATCAAGTGCATTCATAACCTGACTTGGAAAGCTAAAGTAAAGCTATCACAAGTACAATTTTCAACAGAATTCTTCATGCATAAGCAAGCCTAGCCTTTCCCATGAAAGATCCCTCTTTATATAGGGTGAAAGAGGGATGGATGAGGAGATTAGGATGATCCCACTAAATTAGATAAGCCATTAATATCCAAACTAATCAGAGGCCACCTCATCTTCTAAAAGATTCCCTTCTAGAACTTTCGTGATTTCACCTTTTCCTCTTGTTTAAGCATCATCACACCCTATGCATTAGCAGTCTACGATGACGTTACAGTCCAGTTTTGGTGCATCATGTGATGATCCAACATCGTCGCACCCCAAGCATTTAGCAGGGTGCAACGATATCCTTTGATATGGTTTTTTAAGGAAGAAAAGATAATCCACTTTTCTCATGGAGAAAGTCTCATTTAGTATCTTCAGGGAACATGGAAGTGATTTATGCACATATCGTCAGTTGATCACAGGGGTGACCAAAATAATGTGTAATAGAATTCCCCCCAAAGTATGAAGTTGGAACCTGTGACAGCTGAAATACTTTGTAGAATGTGTGTGTCGAAAACAAGGAGTACATCGGTCGGGAACTTGCAAACAATCAAGCATCTGCATAATAATATACCATCTTATGATGTAGGCATTCCCATACTCAGAATACAAGTGACTATTATCATAAGTGTCAAGTGAGTCATGGCCACTAAACATACACTATGGATCCATGTCATCATCATTTAGCATAGCCACGAGAAATACACTTTGTATCTATGCTCTTAAGAATTCAAATTTAGACATAGCCACGAGACATACACAATGGATCTATGTGTCAGTACTAACTTATGAATACTCCATCACAACCTGGATCGATATGGTGAGATCCAGGGTATTGATTTCCATCATTCTGAAGTATGAATCTAGCCATGTGATTATAAGTGCCGAAGTTGAAGATGGTAGAAACCACTTGATTACCGGTCATTAATGAATACCGTTAACAAGTGCGAGGGAAATCACCATTGATGTCAATGACTCCCAAGGTAATCTAGTACAATCCAATGAATGTGAATGAATAAGTAGAATTCGAACACTCGATGGAATCTATTGGATTACTGAGAGAGGGGTTGAATCAGCAATAGATCAATTTAATCCTTTTTAACCATATAATCCAAGTGTTATATCAATGTAGCATTATCATCCAATAACTGCAGAGTAAATATGAAATGAACAAATGAACAATCATACACATACAAATTACACCATTGTTTTACGTGGAAACCCAAAGTGAGGGAAAACCACTGAATGTTTTTTCTTATATGTCTTGAAGAATTACATTGATTGGAAGCAACACATTCCTTTTTTTTCCAGCTGCAACTGGAAGGAGGCTCCAACCCCCTTGTTTCTTAGGATACAACCTGAGGGAAGCTCCAACTCCCCTATTCTCTGGCTACAACCAAAAGGAGGCTACAACCACCTATCCTTTCCCCGTCCAACCGCCTTGAAGTAGAAGTAGAATGATGGAACCAGTGTCACACTATCACTGTGGGATATACCGATGTAAACATGTACCAATAAACCTGAACTATGCATCAATGTGTACCTCAACTTGTAATCAACATGTACCATAAACAAGTGCATCAACCATGCACCAACCTGTACCAAACAATCTGTAATCAACTTGTACCATAAACAAGTGCATCCAACCATGTACCAAGTATGTACTAATCATGTGTCGACTACTCATCAACTATGACTCATCAATATATACCAACATCATCAACTATACACCTTATGTATGTGCCAACTCATCAACTACTTGTCTCAACCATGTATCCAACATGTACCTCAACCAAAATCCCTCATCAATTTCATCATCCAAATATGATTTGTAACTCTGTAATAGACCTGGTGTATATGATCACATACATGCAAACCTTCCTTAACTTTCACAACAAGAGACTAGCATTTTCATCAAACTTTTCTTTAGTCTCACATGACTAGTTTGGGATTAGTCAACAACCCTAACTTGAAATAATCATAGCCCTATAATGAATAAAAATCTAAAAATAGTACACAATGTTCTTCAGTTTGTTTTATGCAATTAATCCAGGTGTCACTACTTGGAACCTCTCAGAAAAGGATTTATAGCAAAAATGACATACCTTGTTGAATTATGGTTTATTCTAGAGAGCGACCTTGTAGAAAGTGCCCTACACGGAATATTTGTTGAATCAATATGAAAATGTTACAAAGAATACTACAGAATGTACTCTAACCACCACATTTGGTCTTACTGAATTTGGATCTGTTATAAAAAATTTATGACGTTTTTACCCAAAACACTTGTTTTAGACTAGTTTCAGGACTAACCACAAACCCTATTTTCCACGTAGTGTAACTCCAAAAATCCAACGACCCACAAGCTAAAATTTTTACCACAGATACTTGGATATGTTTCTTCAATTTCCTATCAATTTCACGGTATGAATAATTCTAGAAAAACAATTATTGCGAAAATGTTGAGATGACCTGTAAATAACATACCTTAGAAAGCATCATCAAAAGAATTTATCCTCCATTGAATTCCAACCTTCTTTTTTTCACCTTCCCTATGAAATTAGGCTTAAATATCCTTTGGTTACCTCAGTAACTTATAGATATTCAATATTCTCAAGTGTGATATAAAATGAGAGAGCCTTTCCTTTTATTTATACTGTCCAAGTAGCTTCCTTAGAAGCATCTTCTAGGTCACTTTGCCCACTTTCCTTATTTTAGGGTTAACCCACTTCTAATTTATC
>JASDQU010503526.1:45041-55632 GCA_032191745.1 Picea mariana | reverse complement strand
GCAATGATATCAAGAAGAGTGCCACAGCATATGAGTGAGGTTTTGCAAGAATCCATAAGAAGAAGACTTCATGAGCATGAAAAACCTTAGAAACCCAATCATGGAAGAAACCAAGAATCTGCAATAAAATGTATCAAATCTAGAGCCCAACATTCAATCTGCAATCTGCAATGATAGGCTGCAAATAAGACATATCAAAAAGTGTCAAGTTGGAGAGTCTCCGTAGGGCCAACAGCCCCTCTAGCCCAACTTAAGTGCACAACATCAAAACCAATAACTTGATGGAAGGGCATGCAACAGTTGCAACAGCCAAACAATCATCGTTAAGTAAGCTGCAGAAAGAGGCATCAGTGAGTGCAACTTTGGACAGTCAATATATGCTTGAGACAGAGCATTCTGAATCATGGAAAGTCCTCATCGTATGTGTCCACCTGAAATCAAAGAATGCTGCATTTCTAATACAATAAGTCATGAACCTTCTAAAAATTGTATTTAATCATTAAAATAAAAGGAAATTAAGAGATGACCATACTAGACTTGCTGGGTATAGTTTTTCATTTTTAGAGAGTCTAAAAAAACATCAAAGAAGAATCCACTGGTACCTTTTTTGGAAATAGTCTAGTCAGTTCGAAAAAGGGGTAAACTAGCACCAAAAATATGTCTATTCAAAACCATTTTAATGAGCATGAAAAAGATAAGATCACTCGAAAATATTTAAAATTTTAAGGATTCTGAAAAGAGCTTAACTATGGACTCGCTGCGTTTTTCTAGATTTAGTTTCCTTAGCCCGAAAAAAGTATAAAATTTACTGAGGAGAAATCTCATGGCGAGACGAATCTCCTAAGGTGTACCTTTTTCCTCCATAATCCATAGGCTGGAAAAGGGGTAAAATCATGCCAGTAGATCTTCTTCTAGACCAATTTCATGTGTGAAGGAACAAGGTCACTCAATGATCTTTTCAATTTTAAGGAATCTGAAAAGAGCTTAACTATGGACTTCGTGGGGGTTCCTTTTTCATAAGTAATCTCCAAGGCCTGAAAAAGGTGATAAACCAAAACCAAGGAGAATGTTCCCTTTTCATAAATTTAGTCCCTCAGGCCCAAAAAAGGGTTAAAATTATACCTGATAATACTCTTCTAGCGAGCCGAAGTTCTTAGAGTATACCTTTTTTTGTAAAATTGACCATTCGAATCAGAAAAGGGGTAAACTACCACCGGAAAGAAGTGCCTTCAAATTTGAGTTTGGAAAGCATGAAGGAAAACAAGATCGCTCATAAATATTTTCATGTTTAGAGAGTCTGAAAAGGGCTTAAAGAAGACTCCAAAAGGTTACTTTTCAAAGTTAATCCAGACAATATTAAAAATCATAAATGTAGTCTTGTCGGATGTTGTTTTTGGATTTCAAAGTGAGATTGAAAGACAACAAAGCATGCTCATTTTTGGGAGTCCCGAGGGTGAGGCCAAGAATGATGGTGTATTAGACGAATAAGGCCCAATCTCATAATCATGATAGAACTAACAAGGAATCCTAATCCCAAAGTCATTCATAGACAACATGGGCGCCAAAAGCAACAAGGATCTATCTAGGGAATCCATGTAAAGGTAGGCTGTACCACCTAATCACGACACTTATAAAATAACAATGATGGTTTTGTGTCACACTTCGGTGGGATCAATCCTATGGAAAATTGGAAAATACAACAAGATGCAAAACATTTAGGTGGAATCCCAACTTATATGCAAAAAGTTGGAAAAAATGACTTTTACCAAAGGACCTTTAAAAGTGACCCATCTCCCAAAAATGTTACCAAACCAAAAGGCAAAGTGCATCGTAACATCCAATAAGAAACTAAAGAACCTAATTAAATGATTTCCAAGCCAGAAAAAATGACAAAAGGGTTAAAAAAGGTGGCAAAAATGGCCAAAAAAGTCTATAAATAGAAGTTAACAACTCACTTTCACCATTGCAATTTGAAAATTAACTAGAAGGTAAAAAATACCCCTTTTCTACAAAAGTTGATTTTGGGAGCTTCAGAGGAGGAAACAAACTTCCACTCATACCAAGTAAGCATAAACTCATCCCTCTTTCATTTCCATTCTTCCTTTATGCATTGTTTTTTGTTTTTTGGGGGGCGTGCTCTCCTAAAAAAGGGCGGCCCTATGTGTACATGGGTTGTCCAAGGATAGCCTATGTATGTCAGTGGGAAGAAAATAGTCTTCCTGTGAGCATACATGACTATGTCTAAAACATCCCAAGTACACCCTCAAAAACATGGAAAAATAAAAAGTGCAAGAGCTAACTCCCCTTTGAACTGTCATGGAATAGGATGTATGTCCATTGGAGAGAGAGGGAACATGAGGAAATTGATATCTTGGTTGATGAGGACCATGATTCCATTGCCGCATTGAAGCAATGTGGGTTGTGGAAGTTCTTTTGGTGTTCTCTTATGAGGGCACAACCCAGGTTACTAAATGCCCTAGTGGATTATTAGCACCCAGATGCAGAGGCATTTATGATTGAGGAGCAGTTGTTGACTCCAATGACTGAGGATATATACTTCTTGAATGACCTCTCGATGAGAGGGGAACCAGCCAACCTATGCACTTTTCCACCTGGGCCATTCAATATCATTGACTACATAGAGATGCATTGTGAGGCTAGAACTGAGAAAGTAGGTTCTCAAGTGCCCATCAACAAGATCACCAACTTGTCACTGAAGGTGATCCTATTTCTCATTGGGAAGATCACTGGATCTGCGGCCCCACACCAGGCTTCCAGGGCACACATGTATTGTGCAATGCAGTGCCTAGATGCATGTATTTTTTACTAGAGTACGACCATGCTCACTTGCATGGAAAGGAAGATGATAGAGTGTCATGAGCGTAGCAACAAGAACTTCGGGTTAGACACTATTATATGTGTGTTCTGATTTGATAGGGTGCCTAGTCTGAGTCTGAGAGAGACAGTATGGGGGCATGTGGCCTCCTTCCCAATGGTGTGTATATGGGAAAAATTGTTTCCATGACAGGGGGGAGGAAGGAACATTGAGGCCTTCGATGAAAAGTTCTTCGACTGGCGGGAACGAAAGATTCCAGTGATAGAGGACTACCCCTATGCTGGAATCAAATTCTCCAGAGATCGAGACATGCCCGTACCTCCCAGAGAGGAGTGAGGAGAGATAGGTAGGTAGTTTTTAAAGTTATTTATTTTTTAGTTTCTTTTATATATATCATTTTTATATGCATCAGATTATTTGAAATCTATGTACCTGTTATGTACAGACGTGGGACCAGTGCACCCGAAATACTTCTCGAGGACTAGGCGATGTCCTCGACCAGAGGTAGTACTAGCAGCAGCCAGTGGACCAACAACAGAAGGGGGACCTCCGACCAGAGAGGCTGAGACAGTTTTGAGATGGGTGGAGTGGAACCTCACCACACTCACTCGTGCAGTTCCCATGGCCAAGATAAAGGATCTCCCACCATCTATGTAGAATCTTGTAGTTGGGGTACCATGGAATTGGGTCCAACTTTTTTGGCATTTGTCTAACGCTGTCATTCACTACAACAGGGCCAATAGGCCTTGATCTTAGATAGGATAGACTTATTATGTGTCGATGGCATGTTTTGTATATTTTTGAGGGCATAAGCCTCGTGATGTATATCAGATGTTATCTTTTTAGGCGTTCATGCACACCTATGTACTCTGACACTTTTGACACACACACACACATATGTATATATATACATCTTTATGTCTTATGGATCACATTTATCTACAAATGTATGTACTTGTGTATGTGTGTGCTTATTTTTATGTGTATGCAACATGCCAATATAATACTTGATTAGCTAGGGTATCTGTCATTTGATTTAATTTCCTAGGAACATGGATATACGTAATGTAATCAAAGCAATGTTCTAAGAGACGTAACCTAAGGAAACGTCGATGTAAAGTAAGATGCTTAAACATGGTAAACTCCATTTAACTGGTACACAACCAACTGAGCATATAAGTAGACCTGGAGGTGAGAAATGACATGCGACAAAGGGTCATGAAGCAACTATATCATTGTGTTGTACATGGTGACATTGTTTGTGGTGTCACCTAGACAAATACCTCCATAAGATAACAAATGGCCTTGAGGCATGAAAATCACCCAAGCTGCAGAAGCAAGCCTTTGAGTGTGTCGTCTAGCATCGTTTGTGAACCCAGAGAACACCTCCAATTCACTTGACATTTGCCACAGTGAAAAATATGAAATAAATAACGACACGTCCATAAAAAAAGAAGACAAAAACTATATAAGAACTACACATATGTACAAGAAGTCACCTAGGTGACCAACCTAAGAGTAATACTTCTTGAGGTAGAGCCCATTTCTAGGCTCTGTCAAGGCATTTACCTCAAATTCAAACAGATGATAAGCACCCTTATTTAAGACCTCTTTCACAATGAAAGGTCTGAACCACATGGGTTTGAGCTTGCCTACCCCCAGGGGATCCTTGTCTTGGTCATAGACCCAAAAAAGATCGCATTTGGAGAAAATTTGAGGACAAACAAACTGATTATATTGACACTTGACTCGTTGCGTGTGAGCCTCATTGTCCAAGGATGCATCATGACGTTACTCTTCAAGCTTCTCAAGATATAATAGGAGTTCCTCAAGTGATGAAATGTATGGAAATAAATACATTGCCAACTTTAAAGACGAGTTCTGGCACTCAATAGGCAAGACTGCTTCCAACCCATAAATGAGTTGAAAAGATGAGAAACCAGTGGAAGTATTTACAGATGTTCGGCAGGCCCATAACACTAAGTACAACATAAAATGCCAATTTTACTTGGAAGAATTGATCATTCGTTGAAGAATAGTCTTGAGGGACTTATTCACTGCTTCCACCTGACCATTCACTTGTGGGTAGTAGGGTGATGGATGTTCTTTCCTCAACCCAAGATTTTATGTTAACTCGGACATCATTTTGTTCTGGAAGTGACTGCCATGGTCAGTGACAATATCCTTTGGGATGTCGAACCTTGCTACTATCTAGTTAAAAATGAAGAGAGACAATGTTTCACCATCATTGTTAAATGTTGGCATATCCTCAACCCACTTTTTGAAGTAGTCTACCACTATGATGATATAATGATGCCCCCTGGTTGAAGCCAGGTGCAATGTAGTAAAATCAATGCCCCACTTGGTGAAGGGACCAACAACGATGACGAGAAACATGGGAGTGAGATGTGCCCTCATCTTCCAAGAGAAGATCTGACACAAGTGACACTTCTTGACTGACTCAACACAATATTTGATTAACGTAGGACAAAAGTAACTAGCTCGTAGAATCTTTTGGGTTGTTTCCAACCAAAACAAATGAACACCACATGCTCTAGTATGGTATTCATTAAGAATGAGTTCTTCTTCCTCGTGTATAAGGAACAGATGAAGAATGCAATCTACACCTAGACGATACAAAGTGTCATCGAGTATGAGATAGTTGTGTGCCTGATGGTGAATTCGTCGACTCTCATTAAGAGAAGCAGAAGTAGGGTACTTCAAAGTCTGGAGATAGACTAGTATATCTCCATACCAGTGGTCCGAAGATGCGATCAGAAAAAAGATCTCCTTTAAAAGTGATTCTTTATGCGTAACATCACTTGATTCGACTGAAAGTTCTGAAATAAGTTCTGCAAAGACCAAATAATTTTTGGATTTTGCAAAAAAAAAATCCAAGTCAAATTCCTGGAGGATTACAGTCCATCTATTGATATTCTTGCCAATGACCCGATGTTTCAACACATATTGAAATGGATTTAGAATGACAATGATGGTGTTCTTGCAAAGTATAATATAATGACGAAACCGCTGGACAACATGCACTATTGCTAACACAAGCTTCTCAACGCAGGAATAGTTGATTTTTGGCCCAACCAGGCCTCGTCTCAGGTAATAAATCACATTCTCTTTGGTAAAATCATCCTCTTGAACCAATACCATACTGATGGTCGACTCTGCGGTGACCAAGTACAATAAGAATTATTTATTATAATTGGGAGGTTGGAGTAGAGGGGTAGATGTAAGGGCGCATTTCAATGCTTAAAAAGAGAATTGAGAAGTTTCGTCCCAACAGAAAGGGACTCTCTTTTTCAATAAAAATGTGAACCCTTTAGTGATCTCGACATATTTTGCGATAAACCACCGAAGAAAGTTCACTTCTGTTGGCATAGGGGAAGACCTAGGGTTCAGTTATAATAGCGCACCAACAAGCCCTAACTACTGGCCCTTTCGAAAACACCTGTGAAGCAGATGCAGTCTCACCAAAAGTAGCTATAGGGGGTTGTAGGACACAAGTGTCTACAACCAGAGGAGATGCAGAGTGGATTCACAACAACAACACACAACCACCTAGTTATCCTTTATATTCCTTAAGCCTACTACGCAAGTTACATTTCACATCTAACAAAATATCACAATAGCAACATATCAAATGACAGAGAAAACAACATCAATCACATATAACACAAGATATATGTGGTTCACCCTCTCCCTAGGGCTACATACACAGAACTATGCTTTATGATATATTAATATGGAAGCATAAAGTTCTTATCTGTGTTCTTAGCTAGTATATCTTCTCTTCTTCTCTCTCTTTCTCTCCCCTCCCTGTGCACCTAGATGGAAGGTTGATATTCACACCCAGCTGAAGATCTTACAATACAGAAGGCCCTCACACACAACACTTCTCTATCACACAATATTACTCACTCGATCACACAACAACAATGGACTCTCAACCAACTTAGCACCAACCCATCTCAGGTCCTTTAGACCTTTATTTATACATTATAGTAGCTCTTGGAAACCCTTAGGTTGAAACATAAGTGTCAAAACCCTAGATACCAAAACTCTAGGTGTCTAAAACCCTAGGTCAACTTGACCTGCATTTTCAAGGCTTCACCAACCTATCTTTCCTTCTTTCACATGCGGTGCTTCAAAGCATCTGTCGACATATTCTTTCACTTGATGAGTTTTCCATGATCCCTCTTCCTTGCTGATATTTCATCCTCGATATCCTCATCCAACGACTTTATTTATCATAGTTTTCTTCGTCTTTTCTGCTCTTTTTCTCACTTCGACCCAGTATCAGTCACTGTGTCTTCCACACAGTTCACATTTTGCCTTTTCTCCCTTAATCTTCACTTGCTTCCATAACCAAGGGCCAACAACTTTCCCTTGTAATCTTTGAAGTTGGGGTATTGTGCATGGGGGAGGCAACTGAACTATCGCCTCAACCTTAAGGGGATTGACCATGAGCTTGGTTGTAGAAACTATGAAACCTAAAATATGACCCAACATTGCGCAAAACTACACTTGATAGGATTCAATCAAATCTGATAGTAGGGACATCTTTTGAAGATTAGTCAGAGGTGTGTGGGATGATCATATCTCTTGAAATATCTTGATGCTAGATCATCAAGATAATCCTCGACTATATGTCTAAGGTCATGGAAAGAAAAAGACATGTCTCGCTAAAAAGTGGCTCCAAAACTCTTTAGGCCAAAAGGCATCTTATGGTAAGAAAATGTGCCCCATGGATAGATAAAAAAAAAATTATGTTGGTCTTCAGGTTTGATCAGAATCTATTTATATCCCGAAAAACCATCCATGAATGAAAAGACCTCACAGCCTATGCATTCATCAACAATCTGATCAATGAATGGGGCGGGGAAATTATCCTTTGAACAGGCCTTGTTCAAGTCATGAAAGTCCATGCACACGTGAATTGTACCCTATTTTTTGTTAACCATAATGATATTTGAAACCCATTGCATCAACCGTATGGGGTAGATAAAATTGACTTTAAGCAGTTTCTCTACTTCAACCTTAATAACTGTCGCTTTTTGAGGATTCACCAAATGAATCTTCTGTCAGACCGGGTTGGCGTCAGGATAAGTCATTATCTCATGTTTGATGATTCTTGGATCAATTCCTAGCATTTCCTTGTAAGACCAGGCAAAAACATCGCATAATTCCTTAAATAAGTCTGTATAGATTCGAATCTCCTCCGGGGAGCAGTCCACTCCGATGAAAACATTCTCCATGACGCCAGGGGTTTTGGATATATCTATAGGGATTGTTTCAATGATACTTTCCATATTACCCTCATCTTAAACTATGTGCGTAGCCAGAGGATTAACAAGACAAGGCCTGTCTCCAGTCATAGTCAACACAAATTCACCTGACTCTATTCTTCTTAACCTCAAGAGGAAATAAGATCTGTGATGGAGATCATCCCAGGTTCTATCTAGACCAGTTAATGCCTCAAGAATTGCCTCATCTGAGGGAAAGAACAGGTCTAAATAATCGGTATTGGCAAGGGAAACTTGAGCCAAATAGGCTCTAAAAATGGATCTAACTCATATGCGGGAGTCAAATCAAGGTCGACCAAAGCTTGCTGGACAATGTTGTATGCAAAGTATTCCATGGAAAAGGGAATGGCCATGCCAAAATGCCATGTCCCTTCCATCGTAGCTCATGGGGAAGGAATATTCCATAGATCGTGAAAGTAAGTCGTTCAGAATGACGACACTTGAAAAATATCAGCCCTAGGTTGGTCGGGGGTAGTCGATATAAGTTTGACATCGCCAGAATGAAGTGGGTAATCTAAATTACCCATTAATGGTGGGCACAAATTAACCTCTATGTTGACAATGTCGGGCTGAGGGTTATAAATCATCAGGACCATGGGTGCCCCCTATGAAGGGCCATGATAGGAGAAGAACAACTGGTCAACATTTACAATACGGCCCTCATGTGGAAACAACAAGACCTGAAAAACTATGGCAACGACTACATGCATTGCATAGTTCCAACTCCTTCCTAACAGAAGGTTTTAGACGAGAGGTGCATCATCCACTTCAACTTCGACATACACAGTCTTCCCTCCTAATTGCATGGGGATAGAAGGAATGATTCCATGTGTTCTAAAAGAACAACCATCGAATGGAGTAATCAGAGTAGGAGACGGAGAAAAAAAAGGTTGGTCAATGGCCTTCCAACATTCCAACGACATCACACAAGTCAAGGTGCCCTCATCAACCAATGTATAGAAGATATTGTAAATAAAATATTTCATGGTGTAAGCCACTACTATCTGAAACGAAACATTATAAGGGAAACGAGGTTTCAAGTCGGTCGTATTGAGAATGATCGTTCCCTCATTACAAGTCTCTGCAAATCCCAAGGCAGATAACAAAGCATTTCTCTATGAAGGGCATCTCTAGAGGACCTCCAAAGAAAACATTGCACAAGGGATTTATGACAAATCCTCCACCACATAGTAGTTCTGGGCAGCCCTAACATTCATATTATGAGAAGCTTTATTGAATTCCCCTTTTGGGATGCGTGTCATTGTTTCACCCATCGTCTTCTCAATCTAGAGAGGAACATGTGGGTTTGTGGCTTCTTTACCCTTTTCAGTAGATTCCAAAATTTCGTAATCATGTGCCCTAGTCGCTATAAAAGCATCACCTTTCATCATGTAAACGTTCACAACCGAGGTATTACTAGTAGACTCAGGGGGTCCCTGACTACCCCCATCTATGCTCGAAGAGGCTTGAGTCATATTTTTCCCATGTGGAAATGGGTTCATCAGCACAACAGGTTGTTGTTGCACTAATAAATTCTGGGCCTCCACAAGTCGAGGGAATAGGTGAGTTGGATGGTCCTCTATGCAAAGGTTACATGGATACTTCGACTTTCTCTTCTCTGTGTTTCCCCCACCAGCATTTTTATTACGATTATTACCCCCCTTACCCTTCTTGTTTCATTGTTTTTTCTTTCCTTCAGGCTGTTGGTTAGCCTTCGGGTTCGTCGATTGCACACTATGTACCTCCGACGTCTAGGTAGGGGGAACAGCTAAACCGAAGGTCTGGCTGGTCAATGTCTATTGTATAGACAATTGTTGCAATTGATTTGACAACTGATCAATGGAATTTCCTTGTGCTAAACCAACTATACCATCATCATGTGGTCCAGATGTTTGTCTGGACTTGTCAAGGATGGACCGTGGCACATATAGAAAAATATCATAAAGTAAGACAGACTGAGAGTATATCAGTTCGATTTTTTGCGCTCTCATTATTGCCTCCTCTTAAAACACTCTCAACGTTGCAACGTCCTTGGATAAAAATGGGACCAAAGAATTCAGGAACCACTCCAGCAGGAAAGCCGATGCGACCTGTACCTTGATCAAGCTCTTTTGACACTTCCATTCTCGAATGTGATCCAAGATATGATTGACCTTAGTTTTCTCAAAGTTGGCCAACAATTCGGTGTCGGAATCCTATCTCATGAGTAATTGGAAATGGTTTAGGAAGACCATTTCCAAGTCGCCAAAGTAAGAATATCTTGAGTGGTCGAGCTCGATGTACCATTTCATGGCATCCTCGATAAGAGTGCATTAAAACATGATCAAATGTATGGAGTCGTATCGCAACAAGTTTAATGAGCACCATAGGTAGAAAGATGTCACGTGATCACCTAGATCTTCACCAGTGTTATAACCCTAAATTGCACTATACCTGCTTA
>JASDQU010503526.1:29683-44380 GCA_032191745.1 Picea mariana | reverse complement strand
CCCAAAATCTCAATCCCTTTTCTCAGGCAAACACGGGAAGAATAAACCAACCTTTTTCCGACGGTTGAAGTAGATCCTCCGTTGAGTTGTTGTCTCCTTGCTGCTGCTGCTCCTTCCACAAAGCTTCCTGCAATCAAGACAATACTATGCATGCATGCTACTGATCTACTAGGGGTTTAGAGATAAAACATAAATCAAATAACATAGATGAGACTCGTGTATTCGGGACGAGAAAAGTATCTTTTCATTAACTTCAATATAAACCAACTTACAATGATTTCTGAGGCCGGTCACCGTTCCACGATACTGATCCTGGTCTCTTCCTCTTCTTTTTGTCCTCCAACTGCTGCTGCATGAATTTCTCCTAAAGCTTGAGGCAAGGCTAAAGGGTTGGGACAAAACTGGCTTGGCAATTTGGCAGAGTTTCTTTGCTATGATTTTTTCTCCCTTGAATAGTACCCCTACCCCTCCTTTTATAGGCTAGAAGGAGCTAGGGTTTTTGGCGAACTCNTAAGGACAACAAGTGGATGCCCGTGCCCAGTGAGAAGTTAGGGCGCGGGTTGCTTGTTTTAAGTGGTTTTTTGAGGAATTACTCAGCATGGCTTTGGCTAGGAAGAGGCATGAGTAGGCCTGATGCCAGGTAAGCAGGGATAGTGCAATTTAGGGTTATAACAGAGTGGTAATTATAGAAATCCATTTATGAAGCGTAGACAAATTACGCACAAAGAGCGTTGGGTTACCATGCTCAACCAATCCATTTCAAATGATTAGCTTTTGAGTTCGCTACATGGTGGCATTCAGCTGACGTCACATGGTTGCGAAGTACCGAACAAATGAAATAGGGTGATATGACTAGCTGTCCCTGCTCCACGAGTGGTGGATTTGACATGTTGAGACACGTGATACCACATCTTAGCGAAAGTGGTTTTGACAATACCACCTTATTACGCAACTGTATCTCAAAAGACACTGCACATCATCATTCTCGAGATTTGGGTATTATCTAGAATTGTCTTGGTGATAACACCAGGAAAACGAGAGTGATAATGTTGATGTGTATGTTGAACTGAAATGGTGCATATTCTCATGAATTGCTGATTTGTTAGTCTGATTAGTTTCGATGGTTGCACGTTTTGTAGAATTAACAACAACTCGTCAAGTCAGACCAGTGCAGCATCCATAGGAATGGAAGAGGCACAGGAGAATTACAGTCATCCAGAGAAGAGAAGAGGGATGGATGTCCATTTGGGTTTGGAAGGAACAAACTCCAACGGACATGGAGAAGAAAGGAATGAAGATATGAATATGGCTGAGACCATTAAGAATTTGCAGAAGGATGTCCAAATCCATAAAGCTGATAATGAAAAGCTTATGAAATCCAAAGAGCAGCAGGATGACTTCAACATGAAAGTATTGGAAGGTTTGAACAAAATAGAGAGGAAATTGGCTAAGGAGAGTGACTCAAGTAGATCTGAGAGTCACAAATCTTCAGAGGAGAAGAGAGAAGTAAAAAGTTCTAGTAGACATCACAATCATCCCCATAGACATTCCCATAAGAGAGTAGGCAACATATCAATTCTATCCCCTTCCATAAGGTATAAAATATATGGGGTGGATGAGCTGCGAGGAGAAATGAACAAAATCAAACCTCCTACTTTTGATGGTGAGCACAAGAAGGATGAAGATGTCGAAACATGGTTGCTAGGCATGAGGAAGTATTTTCAATTTCATAATTATTATTCTCATGTTGAAGGTAGAATTGCTATTTATCAACTCAAAGGAAAGGCCTCCATGTGGTGAGATCAACTTGTGTAGGTACAACACGTTGTAGAGAAAAGTGTTACTTGGAGAGAATTCAAGAAGTATTTTGAGAAGAAATACTTGACCAAGAGATACTATGACAAGAAAATGAAAGATTTCTTTGAACTCAAGCTTGGAAGTATGACCATCGATGAATATGAGAGAAGGTTTCTGGAATTCTTGAAGTATGTCTCTTTCATTAAGGATGAGACAGTCAAGATTCAATGGTACTTAAGTGGATTGCCATCATTCATCAGTGACAAAATATAGTATGATTATCCCAAGACATTAGAAGATACCATAAGGAGAGCTAAATGCTTATATGACCAACTAAAAGAAAGACCAGCTTTCCAGAAGGCTTGGGAAGACAATAAGAAATTCAATATGGATCAGAGGAAGAAGGGAGCTAAGCCACCATTCTTCAAAAATAATCCACAATGGAAACAAACACATAAGGAAAATAGAGTGAGTGACATAGGGAGTCAAGGGCCAAGACATCCACCTATGTAATGTTGGGGTTTTAAAGGAGACCATTGGTTTAGAGATGTCCTCACAGAGGAGAAAAAGGTAGGGTTGTTCACAATGCACAACGAGTTGAGACAATAGAGGACATGGGTAGAAATGTGTCAAGGATTTATGCAGCCCTGGACAACAAGAAAGAAGAGTATCAGTTCCACATGATTGAAGTGGAAGGTAGGATCAACAACCAAACTCTTTCTATTTTAATTGATTCAGGAGCTAGCCATGGTTATATAGACCCAAAGATGGTGTAAAGTTTGCATTTACCAAGAAGCAAGCATGGGAAATCCTAGTCGGTGCAACTGGATATAGGAGCCAAAAGAAAGTTAATGATATGGTTAAGTCCTGCCTCATAGACATGAATGGACTAAATACCAAGGAAGATTTGAAAATCTTACGCTTAGGTTCCTATGAATTTTTAATTGGTATGGATTGGTTGGACCCACATCATGCTCAATTTAAGCATTCACTTGCTTGGATGAAGAAGGGAACCAAAGGAAAGTGTAGGGAATTCCCAGGGCAGTAACAGTTAGAGAAATTTCAGCATTACAGCTAAAGAAATGTTACAGAAGAGGATGTCAAATATTTGCAGCTCATATGGAGGAGACACCTAAGGACAAGGTGCCAAATTTGGAGAATTATGCAGTCCTGAAAGAGTTTGAATATGTATTCAAGGAAGTACCATGACTACCCCCAAGGAGAGACATTGATTTCTTTATAGATTTGATGCCTGGAGCAATGCCAGTATCAAAGACTCCTTACAGGATGAGTACACCAGAATTGAAGGAGTTGCAAATACAACTTGAAGAACTTATGAAGAAGGGGTATATACGCCAAAGTGTATCACCTTTGGGTTCCCTAGTCTTGTTTGTGAAAAAGAAGTATGTTAAGATTGTGCATTGACTTTAGACAATTGAATAAAGTGTCTGTTAAGAACAAATATCCTCTACCAAGGATTGATGATCTCTTTGATGAATTGAAGGATGCAAGGATATTTTCAATGATAGATCTCAGATCATGATACCATCAGGTAAGAATTAAATAAGAAGATATTAGCAAGACCTCCTTCAAGACAAGGTATGGTCATTATGAGTTCACGTTGGTACTGTTTGGATTGTCAAATGCACCAACTATTTTCATGTTCTTAATGAATGGTGTTTTCTGAGAGTATTTGGACAAGTTTGTCATTGTCTTTTTGGACGACATTCTTATATATTCCAAGTCAGAGGAAGAGCATGAACATAATTTGAAGATGGTGTTGCAAGTATTAAAGGAGCATCAGTTGTATGCCAAATTGAGAAAGTGCTCATTTTATCAGAAACAAATTCATTATTTGGGGCACATCATCTCAAAAGATGGGATAGCAGTGGACCTTGAGAAGGTAGAAGCCATTAGAGAATGGTCAACACCAAAGAATGTGAAAGAGGTTAGATATTTCATGAGCCTTGCAGGCTACTATAGGAGATTCATTGGAGGATTCTCAAAGATAACACACCCAATCACTTCCTTGCAAAGGAAAGGTATGACATTTCAGTGGATGTCAGACTGTGAAAGGAGTTTCCGACATTTGAAAAACTTATTCACAAGTGCTCCAATATTAAGGATCGCAGACCCAAATGAAGATTTCATTGTATGCACAGATGCATGTAATGAGGGACTGGGTGGAGTCCTCAGTCAAAATGGATTTGTGATATGTTATGGATCAAGGAAGTTGAAGGAGCATGAAAGAAACTATGCCACTCATGATTTGGACTTGGAAGCCATACTGCATGCCCTGAGGAAATGGAGACACTACCTCATGGGAAAGAGGTTTCAGCTAAGAACAGACCACAGTGGTTTGAAATATTTATTTGATCAACCAAATCTAAATGCTAGACAAAGCATTTAGATTTGGTTGATCATCTAGAAATTGTATCTCATAAACATTTGCCTCAAACTTCCGTAAAATATTACATGACCCTATGTTTTTCATCTTCATATTATTATATGTTCCCCTTGAGAACATTTATTTTCTGAGGTGTGCTAAGACTAAATCTCCCACTCCGTATTGAATATTTCTTCTGTGTCGATCTTTTCTGTGCTTGTATTCCTTCTTGTAACTCTGTAACCGCTCTTTAATCTTACTGTGGAGCTCCTGCATCTCTACTACAAAATCTTCCACTCCAACACTCCTAAACTCACTTTGCTCCAAGTCTCTCAACTCAGCTACTCCTCTTGGCTACATTCCATACATTATCTAGAATGAGATCTGTCTTGTGCTCCTATTAGGCGAGTCATTATATGAAAGTTCCTCTTGCGGCAGAATCTGATCCCACTGACTGTGTTGTTCAACTACTAAAATCCTCAATAAATATCCCAAACTTCGATTTACTACCTCAGTTTGTCCATTCGTCTAAGGGTGATATGTTGAGCTAAAAGATAAATTCATCCCCAGCTTCTTCCATAGTGTCCTCTAGAAATGACCAAAAAATTTGGTATCTCTGTCTAAAACAATACTCTTGGGTAAACCATGAAGTCGAACAACTTCTTTGAAAAACATATTTGCAATGTGTGTTGCATCACTGGTTTTCTAACATGGAATGAAATGTGCCATTTTTGAGAATCTGTCGACTACCACCAATATGGAATTGCAATCTCTCTGCATCCTTGGCATTCCCAACACAAAATCCATGCTTACCGCGTCCCAAAACCTCTCTGGTATTGGCAATGGTTAATATAACCTAGTATTCTATCTTTTTCCCTTTGTGCGCTCGCATATTCTACATCTGTTGAAAAATTTCTTGACATCCGTCATGTTTTCTAAACTAAGAAAGATTTTGAAAATATCCTAGGATTGTAGACATGTGGGCATGGATGGGCCCGTTACTTGATCTTTTAAACTTTGCTAGAGTGTTTGTCTAGAATAAGATAGATTTTAGAAACTATCATAAGATTGCAATTATGTGGGCATATATGGGCCCTTACAAATCTTTAGGATGATTTCCAAAACTAAGAGGTACCCTAGGGGGAATTTTTCCTCTCCTAATTATTTTTTAAGGGAGATGGAATTTCGTTTCAACCACCTATTTCGATTCCTGATATCACACTTGGGTGCAAGGGAAGAGCATACTTGAGGGTTAAAATTGATTTGTAGTCCCAAATTAGTTGATTGTGTTTGAAAACAAAATAGCTTCAACTCATAATTTTAAAATGCTAAATGAGCCATCCATGTGCAAACAAAGAAAAGGGAAGAATAGTGATTCTTTTTACCCCTATGTGCTTATGTTAGCTAACCTTTCTTGTGAGAAAGGATTCTAAGTGAAGTGTGGTTTCTTTACAAAGTGCAGGAAATTAAAATCTGAAGGAAAGGGGCCCTCAAACCACTCATAAAAACTCTTACAATTTGCAGAAAATGAACTTATGTGCAGGATATAGTTCTAACAGGCACGCAAAGGGCAAAAAATGCGCAAAATGTGTAGAGTTATGAAGGTTGTCATGCACAAAGTGCACAACATGCACGTCTGTGTGTCTCGAAAGCCGTGCACTTCCTGTTGAGAAAGAAATTCCCAAGTGAAATTATCTTGCCTTGGCTCTGAATTTTGACTTTAGAAGGATGGATTAGGCCGATATTGGTACCTGCATATCCAAACAATTAGAAAGAAGTTCTCTCAAGACTTAAATAGGGAGGAATTTGATACCGATCCCCAGTATGGTCACCAATCTCTTGTGTTGGTTTTGTCACATGGGTGAGCAAAAACACAACACTTACCTACTTAGTTAAGTCAGCTAAACAAGACATAGGTTTGTGAGTTGATTAAATAACCAAATACACATGAAACAAGGAAATAAAACTAAAAACAAAGAGAAATAAATGTTAGAGAAGATTGTAAGAACTAGAACCATGAAAAAACAATGGCCATCATATAACTACAATTGGATCAATATATTGATAGGATAACATCGTAGAGAAAGGTAGGGAGTTATGAATCCCCTCTTCCTCCTTGGGAGGGCTCTTGAGTTCAATAATAGAGATCTCTTCTATTCATGCAATGGAAAGTGACAACAGTGAACAAATACAATGCCAATCCTCTCAAGAGGTGAGTGGAATGGCCCTTGTTATAGTTCTTGAATGATTCAAAGAGAAAATATGATTCTCCAAGAAGAATCATTGTAGCATAACAATACCTTGAAGTTATTATTTTTTTATCACATCCATGGCACATATTTATAGTGTCCATTCATGGAAATATACAACCGGTTCATAGTGTGAACAAGTGACCTTTTATGGCACTCCCTATTGAGGAAAAGATATGAAATGATCTTACTCAATCATTTTCAGATTTTCTTGGCTAAAGAAAAATATACAGGAATCTCACCCTATGTTTATAGCCAACAAGAATAACATCTAACTCACAAGTATTAATTACAAGTGCTTAGGCTATTCTTTTATCAATAAAAAGATTGCTGGAAATTTACTTTTTATGCAATTTTTTGAACATATTAATTGCTGAAATAAATGTAAAGATAGAAGTAAAGTAAGCAACATGATAATCAATACAGATGAGACATAAAAAAATCCTTTATTTCATTCCAATTCACCAAAGAGTCCTTTTATTTACAAAATCTCATACAAAAATTTTGGACCAAAGTCAAACTTAGACATCTCCGATGGAACATACAAAAGGACCTCTGACAGAAAACCAAAAATGAACTCTAAAAGCTGGATCAACTTGCCATAGATTGTTTCCCACTCAACTCTGCACAATATCCTTTTTCAGTCATGAAAACTAATTCACAAATAGACAAGTCTACACAGACTATCAAATATAGATCAACACCTCTGAAAAACAAGTGTTTGAATGATGTAATTCAACCCTTAATATTGTTGTCTACAATAAGACCCTGCTATCATAAAAGAGAATTAGGCTTGTGATGAATAAATGAATGAATGAAAAATGACCTATCTCAACATAAACTCAAAGAGAAAACCTTAGTATGATTCTGCTTCTACTCCTCTTCTTGTTCCTCCCTTTCCTTTTGTCTTTAAGCAAATCATAATTGGTTGAGGTAGTTGAACCACCTTATTAGTTAAGTTAATTAAATATTCAACCAACTTTTTAGTTAAGGGGGAAAAGTAATAATCATAATAAGGGTTATAAATAAATAGTAACTAGTAGGTGGGACCCCTTGTGACTCCCTTTAGCTCATAAAAATCATAACATAACTAGTTAGTTGAGAAAAACAAACCTCCTTGTGGCTCCCATCATTATATTCACATTTGACAATTTAGCTCATGATATTTGGAATTATTTTCAAAAAAACGTATTACTCATATATCAAAAAATAAAAATGTTGTCCATAAATTCCTGAAGTCAACTATCATCAACAATAAAAATAAAAACTCAAAAACCATATTTCCCACTCTGAGATGCAATATTTCCTTGATTGTTGTTGTCACCCTTTGATTTTCCTAAATTTTCCTTTGGCTACGTTGAGCCTTTAGGCCTAATCTCACTGATCACGTGGGAACAATCATCCCTCAAATGCATCTAGGAAGACACAGATTTGTCAGAGCCATTGGAGGGTGAGGAAGGGGCAACAATGGATTTTCCTTTGTCAAGGGCATGGTGGGCCTCAATTTTCAACCTTTTTTTAACATGAGAGGACTGCACTGGTGAGTGGGGGGTAACTTGGACAATGGGGTTAATGGGTAGAGGATGAAGTAGGGATAAGTTAGGCCAACCACGATGTTGGGAGACTACCGGGTGGGCAATATCTTGCAATCCATCATTTTTAGGAACCTCTGGTTGCAATGACACGTGAGGAGGCACATGGATACCAAGGGCTTGTGGGACTTGGTGTAACATCCCCGACCACCAACAGATGGGGAAATGCTACCAAAAACAACCTTAACTTAGCCTTTTGAGCTCTGATACCATATTGTAACATCCCTGACCATCAACCCACTTGCCGAGCAATGATACTACATAGAACATTCTCATACTTATATATATAACATGCATATTAAATCTAATTAACAGATTGTTCTAAACAATACAGATTAAGCACAAGATTACTGCTAATATACATCATCAAGGACATTAACAATAATTCATATGCACAACAGAATACATGATAACATATAAGCATCACAAGCATGCAAAACATAATATTAAGAACAAACTGATACTTATCTTTGAAACTATAGTAATTCCACCAACTGTGTGCAGACCTTCCAAGAACTTCCCAGCCTTAGACCACGTTGTTCATCACTCTTAGTAGTAGGTCACCCTCGAGTTTGGACTAAGCTCCACTAGGAAGGGAATCCTAGGCCAGGCAAGGTCAACGAAAGACACACAGTTACAGAGGAAGGATTCTCTCCCAGGAGTCACTTACACCCACTTCTCACAGACCCTCATTCCGCACATGCCTATCCCACCCCAGAAGTATACACCCTCACTATCACCTGGACATTCCTTCCGCTGCTAAACCTCCCTTGCCTCGAGCTTCAACAATAGACTGGACCAGAAGTCTTCGAGCTCTGTGGAAGCTACAGGACCCCTTCCAAGAGTTCTCACTTCCTCCATGCACTCTCTCACTTGGAGAGAGTCGCTCATAGACTTGGAAACCTATTCGTTTGACCAATTCCAACACAATGAGGACACAACAACAAGGTTCAACAATGCATAGTCAATGGAAACAACCTCACTTGGTCAGGAACTGTGCGGGCACAACATCCCACTGGGATAGAACAACACGACTCAAGAAATTTCAGGTTTCTCAACCATGCAACACAGGATGGATTCAAAATTCTTGTTTTCAAAGATGTGCGAGGGTGTATAAAGATCCCACATAGAAACTTAATGGTTCAGATAATAATTCCCCAGAACAAACACTAAAATAGAGGTCGATCATTGACACCCGCGAGTTCAGACGAAGGATGGAGAATGGGAGGTCGAAACCCCAACACGTCTTCCTTATCTGGTATTAACTGCATGCACCCAGGTCAACACCTATCTCCCTGGGGATGCATGCTCCCCATTTTCCACATGTTCCCCCTTCCAAGAACTTAGGATAAAACATAAACATTTACATAGCTTTGGAATAATATTTAATTATTATCCCCAAGGTATTAATATCTTAAGCTTAGCCCTTCTCCCAACCTTTCAGCCCCCTCTCCATTACCCAGACTTTGTGGAATCTTAGTCGCCCATCACTCATTCATCGTGGTTGGTCCACCTGCAGAGATGTTTTTATAATAATAAGGTGCATCATTACATGTACAAAAATTAGGCTCTTGGCCTTCAACACTTAGGCTCCCTGGCCTAATAAACACATAAGTTCACCAACTTATATAAAATTGTCTCACTATCCTATAAAAAATAATTACAATTAATAATGCAATTGGGGCACATCCTTGGGGTATGATAATCCCCTCCCCTTATTTTTCCACTGTCCTCCATGCAACTTTCACACATAATCAACAATATTCCCAAAATCTTCAAAACGATGTGGTTATTCTTCCCGCATAGCATCTTCATGATCCCATGTCGTGTCCTTAGGACCGTACCAAGTTTACTGGACCTTTACAAGTCCTATGGCTCGATTCCAAAGATATTTTCTTTTTCGGTCCAATATGCACACATGATGCACTTGCAGGACACCTTCTTGTTCCACCTGGATCACATTCTAGTCAATCACATGATTAGTACTAGGTATATATTTCTTAAGTAATGAAACATGAAACAAATTATGTACAGTCATGGATGCATGTAATGCAAGTATGTATGAAACTGGCCCAATCCTTTCTAGGATTTCAAATGGCCCACAAAATGTGGCTGCCAACTTGGAACAATTTCCCAGCCTCAAGGAACTTCTATTGGATTTTAATTTCAGAAAAACATGATCTCCCACTTTAAACTCTTTGTGGGTTCTATTTTTATTAGCATAAATTTTCTTCTTGTCTTGGGCAGGTTTCAAATTCTTCTTAATTTGCAGCATTTTCTCTTTCATTTCCTTGAGAAACTCTAGCCCAACTACTTCTCTATCAGCTGGGTTATCTCAGCTTATTGGAGTATTTAACTTTCTACCATAAAGTGTTTCAAATGGACTCATCTTCAATGATGCTTGATACCCATTTTTGTAGGCAAATTCTACCAAGTGTAGGTAATTTTCCTATTTCGATGGTTTGTCCATCACATACATCCTCGATATGTCTTCTATCACTCAATTCACCCGCTCTGTCTACCCATCCGAATCAGGATGATAGGCTGTACTTAAATTCATATTTGTTCTGAATCCCTTGAATAACCCTTTCCAGAAATTTGAGGTAAATTTTAGGTCTCTATCAAACACAATTGTCTTGGGAATTCTGTGCAATCTTGCCACTTCCTTCATAAAAATATCAACAACCTCCACTTCCTTGTGAGTAGCCTTTAACGAAATGAAATGGGCAGCTTTCATAAGATTTTCCACCACCACCATAATTGAATCATGTTGCTTGCCTGTTCTGGGCCATCCTGTGATGAAATCCATTGTCACCACTTCCCACTTCCACTTAGGAATGGGTAAAGGTTTCAGCAATCCAGTTGGGTGCCTATGCTCATCTTTAAACTTTTGGCATTCCGTACATCTGGCGATGTATTTTACAATCTCTTTCTTCATACCTGGCCAAAAGTAATGGATATTGACTACTGCCACAGTCTTCTGATATCCAGGGTGCCCAACATAAGGCACGTTATGCATTTCTCTCAGAATCGCAAGTTTCAAACACTAGACATTAGGTACATAAACTATGTTCTTGTACATAAGTATTCCATCAGTCTCTAACTTATAATCTTCCACTCCTTGCGACGCCTTATCTTGTTGTAGCTTCACTACCAACTCCTTGTACTACAAGTCTTCTCTTGCATTTTCCAAAACTCTAATATTTATATCAGTTTTATACATGATAATGGCTATAGCATGTAATTCATGTACTCTCCTACTGAGTGAATCAACCACTTTATTCTCCTTCCCTTTGATATGATTGATATCAAAATCATATTCACAGAGAAATTCCAACCACCTACTCTGCCTAGTGTTCAAGGTTGGTTGATCAAACAAATACTTCAGACTGTTATGGTCTATTCTCAATTCAAACCTCCTTCCCATGAGGTAATGTCTCCATTTCCTCAGAGCATGAATGATGGCCGCTAACTCCAAATCATGAGTTGCGTAGTTCCTTTCATGATCTTTCAACTTTCTAGATTCATAACAAATTACAAATCCATTCTAACTAAGGAATCCTCCCAGTCTTTCTTTGCATGCATTGGTTCTTACCATGAAATCTTCATTTGGATCTGTGATCCTCATAATTGGATCATTGGTTAATAGTTTCTTCAATCGCTGAAATATTTTCTCACAATCTTCTGTCCACTGAAACTTCTTCTCCTGCCTTTGCAAGGAAGTGATAGGGTGAGCTAACCTCAAGAACCCTGCAATGAACCTTTTGTAATAACCAACTAGACCCATAAAGGATCTGGCTTATGTCACATTCTTTGGCGCTGACCATTCTCTGATGGATTCAATCTTTTCAAGATCTACCTCTATCCCATATTTCGAAATAATATTCCCCAAGTAATGGATCTGCTCCTAATAAAACGAGAACTTTCTCAACTTGTCATACAGTTGGTGCTCTCTTAGCACCTACAACACCATCCTAATATATTGTTCATGCTCTTCCTCCAACTTGGAATACACCAAAATTTCATCCAAGAAGACTATGATGAACTTGTCTAGATAGTCCCTAAACACACCATTCATCAAGCACATAAAAACAACAGGTGTGTTTGACAACCCAAATGGAACCACTGTGAACTCATAGTGACCATAGCTTGTCCTAAAGGCGGTCTTGCTGATTTCTTCATCTTTAATACTTACCTGGTGATATCTTGACTTGAGGTCTATATTCGAAAATATCTTTGCATCCTTCAATTGATCGAAGAGGTCATCAATCCTCAGCATAGGATACTTGTTCTTTACAGTTACCTTGTTCAATTGTTTGAAATCGATACATAATATCAGTGTTCCATGCTTCTTCTTCATGAAAAGAACCGAGGCACCCCAAGGTGACACACTTGGACATATGTACCCCTTCTTCATAAGCTCCTCAAGCTGCAATTGCAGTTCTTTCATCTTCGACGTACTCATTCTATAAGGATCTTTTGATACTGGAGCTACTCCAGGCATCGAGTTTATAGAGAAGTCAATATATTTTTTCGGAGGTAATCCTGGTACCTCCTGAAATACATATTCAAAATCCTTTAGTACTGCATGATCTCCAATACCTGACACCTTATCCTTGGGTGTTTCCTCCACATGGGCTACAAATAATTGACAGCCTTTTTCGTAGAACTTCTTCAGCTGCATTGCTGAGATTTATCTGATAGAAATAGCTCTGGGAATTCCTTGGAATGTTTTCTGATTCCCTTCCTCATCCAGGCAAGTGAATGCCTTTTTATGATAGTCCAGGATGGCATGGTGTTGGTTCAACCAGTCCATCCAAATTAAACAGTCATAAGAGCCTAAAGGCAGAATGTTCAATTTAGCCTTCATGCTCAGTCCATTCATGTCCATAGGACAAGACTTAAACAACTCAATGACTTTCCTCTTGGTTCCTATAGCCAACTGCACTAACCAATATTTTTCATGTTTTCTTCTTGATAATGCAAACTTTCCACCACTCTAGGATATATATAACTATGGTTGGCCCCTTAATCAATTAAAATAGTAAAGGCATGGTTGTTAAACATACCTTCCACTTCAATCATGTGCGACTGAAATTCAACTTGCTTGTTGTCAAGGGATGTATAAATCTTTGGCATTCTATTGCCCATGTCCTCCACTATTTCAGTTTGCTGAACATTGTGGACAACTCTCAGTTTATCACTTATATGGGGGCAATATCTGCACCTATGGTTTTCCTTACAACCCCAACACTCCATAGGTGTCTGTATTGGCATTTGTCCACCCATTTCATCCTTTCTAGGTTCTCTAAAAGATGGCTCTCCCTGAGGACTATTTCTAAAAAAGGGTGTCTTAGTTCCCTTCTTCCTCTGATCCATCTTGAATTTCTTCTTGTCTTCCCAAGCCTTTTGAAAGGTAAGATTTTCTTTTTTTTGTTCATATAAACATTTCACCCTCCTTATCATTTATTCCATGTTTTTTGGGTCATCATACTGAATCTTGTCACCAATGGAAGGTGGCAATCTATTTAGATATCTCTGAATCTTCACAGTCTTATCCTTGATGAACGAAACATACTTCAACAATTCCAAAAACCTTCGTTCATACTCATCAATGGTCATGCTACCTAGCTTGAGTTCAAAGAACTCTTTCATCTTTCTGTCATAATATATCTTAGTCAAATAATTCTTCTTGAAATACCTCTTGAATTATTTCCAAGTGATATCTTTCTCTCTAATGTGTTGCACTTACACAAGATGATCCCACCATGTGGATGCCCTTCCCTTTAGTTGATACATTGCAATTCTTCCTTCTGCATGAGAGGAGTAATTCTGCAGTTGGAAATATTTCCTCATGCCAAGCAACCATGTTTTGGCATATTCCTCCTTCTTATGTTCTCCATCAAATGTAGGAGGCTTAATATTATTCATTTCGCCCTTCAGTTCATCCACTCCCTCAAGTCTGAACACAGTGTTCAACCTCGAAGATCTTTCCCTATTGTTGAGAGGACCTCATTTCCTCTTTCCTATGAGCTTTCCTTTTGTTAGCGATATTTCTTGCTAGCGGGGATAGGAAATCAAAGAGTGGGTTAAAACCCACTTATCCAAGGTCTCGGGCAACATGCGCCCGTGGTAAACAGTAAGCAAGATCAGACGATCTGGATCAGCGCGCCCGGATCAACGGTGCACAGTGAATTCCGGACCCCCCTTGCCTTCCGACCTTTAAGCTGGGGGGGGGGTCCGGAATCGGGGGTGCATCTCTCCAACGGCCCAGATGAGCGCGCCCGGATCAACGGCGGAAAAGGTCATTCCGGACCCCCCCCGCCTTTCTCCCTTTAAGATGGGGCGGGGGGGGGTCCGGAATTGTTGATGCAGCTTCCGACGGTCATGATCGCAGCACCCGGATCAACGACGCTTGTGTAGCCACGATATTTCCAGCTGACCTGTGTTTAGCCATGGTGGACCCTCCTCCCGTCACTTCACTCACCCTACACCCACTGTCCCCTGTTGCCGTGTGTCACTTATTCATTTTTTCTCTCTGACCCGCGTGGCCTCCCCTTCCGTTCAGCACCCATTCATTGCATACCACGCATCCCCGTCTGACAACATCAGCCTCTCGCCTAGGGGCGGTTCCAGCTCAGACGCCTCTCTACATGACCTGTCGTCACCTTTT
>JASDQU010503525.1:33931-51678 GCA_032191745.1 Picea mariana | reverse complement strand
ACATGACTCATGGGCCCTAATTGTGCATCCATTATGATCACTGACACAATATTAACAAGGATTATTATAGACCCAACTTCAAATATTGAGCACAACAAGAATGATCCTTGGGGCCTAAGCCATGAATTGACGATGAAGATCTAAGGATTTAGTCCTTAATACATTATTCATGGGCCCTAATTGTGTATCCATTATGATCACTGACACAATCTTAACAACTGAAATTGGAAAACTTATCTATCACAACAATTCCTTGGGGATGTTGAATACATTAACTTATCAGGACATGTCAAGTACATTTTGAAACTTGGGAGTCATAATTAATTAAGGAAAAGTTTGGTTATGAATATTTTTAACACATTGTTAGAAGTTGATGTGAGCATCTAGGAGGTCTAGAGTTGCAAGAACGCATGTTAGTATATTCCACACATTGTCTAGCCATTTTGTATATATACAACACTTTAGACATTGTCTAATATATACTCCCTTAATCTCATATACAGTCACACAAATCCTTTAACAATATCAACGTAATAATGTCAATAAACACTAGGATCAATACTAATCCCATTATAAGCACGCACATGAAATTATAATGTGTCAATCATAGGATATATAAACCAAATGGTCCAAAGCATATAGTTCCAAATCATGTATCTTGAATTATAACACATACAAGACAACTTTCCATTCTAACACAATGTAGGGTCCAAGGCCAAGTCTCGAGCTAAAAAAGAAGTTAGGGAGGGAAATAGCTAACCATTTGTGGGGACTTTAGAGTAGGGAAGACCCTTAATTTTTTTTCCAAATGATCGTTCCCTCAATTAATTCTGGAGGGGTCATGGGTGCCCAAAAACAACAAGCCTTAAAAAGAATCTGTGCAATTTACAAACTATATGTCTTGCTTCTCCAAGAAATTGTGTGTGTTGGCTCTAAAGCTACAAAATTTTTGTCTTCCTTTCTAAAAGAATGAAAAAAAAAATTGTTGGATTTTGAATAACTTTTAGGAGGGTTAGTCTTAAGGTGGAATGCCAATCTAGTTGCAATGTCCTCCATTGTCTTAAATGCAAGTATTGAGATTGAATTCGGGTCTATAGAATTAGGGAAGGTGTATAAAATTATTAACTAGGCTTATTAGAGATGGAAATATTGGTGAAATATGGAAATCATTAGGCTATTTGCCAGGCTTATTATTGAGGAAACAAATGTAGGTATAGAAGCACAAGTGGAAAATGATGGAATAAAATTAGTATTAAACTCCTTCAAAGGAGCCAAAAGCCTTGGTATTAAACTCCTTCATAGGAGCCTTGGTATTAAATTAGTATGAAGAACATTTTGGTTTTTTATACAATAGACAAATGCATGATGTTGTGGGATCAAACCAAGAAGGACTGCACACAAATAAAACCCATAAACCACCTACTGTTGTCATGAAGTTGGACCTTGAAAAAGCATATGACAAAGTGAACTAGATATGCCTTATATTGTTATTGCTCCATCTTAGAATGAATCTACCTACAATAGAAGGGATTATGGGGTTTCTTTCATCAACTTCCTTTACAGTTCTTATAAATGGTTCTCCCTCTAGTTTTTTAAATTCATATTGAGGCCTATTACAACAATTCCCTTTATCTTCTTTTATATTTTTAATAGTAGCCAAATGATTAAGTACTATGATCAAAGATGCTAGGAGAACAAGGTTAGTAAAGGGAATAAAAAATTATAATTCATTGGTCATTTCACATCTACTCTTTGTATATGACATAATGACTTTCGGACATGGATATTTAAGGGGATTTATAAGCATTGAGGAGATTTTGGGAATCTATTGTAAATTTATAAGTATGGAGATTAATTTGAGGAATTCGTCTATGGTGTTCAATGAATTAGCTAAAGAAGAAAGATTCCAAATTGAAAATATTCTTCCTATGAATTAGTTGGAGACAAATGCATTGAATGCATTTTATACTAAGGGCACCAACAACCTTAGTCCCTTTCCCTTTTCATGATTTACCATCAATTCAAATATGCCAAGTATACCTAACCATCCTCAATCGAACATTTAACTTACTAGTTGACAAGCACCTTAAACTACCATGCTCTTACTGAGCCAATTGTGCCTCCAAACAATAATGAAAGCATCATCATGGAAGATAAGCAATCACACCTTATAATTTTTTCATATAGTATCCTCATTCTTCATCATAGACATATTTCTCCAAGTTTAAGATACTTTAGGGTTCACCCACATGAACAATTTTCCTTGTTAAATCAAACTCGAAGGCTCTGTTACGTAATTGTTTCGGGATTACTAAACACAAAAACATTTACCAATTATGAATATTTTTATTTTCTCCTCTAAAATAGATTTCCAATGCCTATACTCTTGTCCCATTCTGAGTTTGTAGTTGAAAGTTACATCACTTAGAAGTTAAACAACTCATGCATTTTTTGTGCTTTTGTTGGTGCAATTCAACACCGCAGACCATCTTCCATCACCAGTGGACGAAAATTGGGAGAGATAGATTTTTTTTTTTTTTATTGGTCGTTAATGATATTCTTATATGTGAATGCTCAACAACCTTTGTCTTGGTAATTTGTTGTTCCAGACAACTTATTCATCCTTTTGAAGATGAGAACTTGCCTCATTTGGCACTTTGTCCATTCCCATAAAATATGGTGAAAATCCATATATTTCAAACTACAAAGATTCGAGAAATTTCCACTTGGACAAAGTTATCCAAATTACTAAGTAGATGAAATGTTCGCTCGGATAAATTTTCCTGATTTGTAGTTTTAGGTCCCTTTCCTTCAAATACAATTTCTAAAAATGTCAAGAAGTGTCACAAAATAGTGATTTTGGCCCCATTTTGTCTATTTCACTAAGAATCCCTTGGAATCTATCCAAATGATTTTATGGGCTTTCTTGTGTTCATTGATAGTCCTTGTCTAGATTTCATCATGAATGGAATTGTTGGTAGAAAGTACAATATTGTCATCTAAAAACTGCATTGTGTCGATTTTCAGGAATTCAGTGCCAAATACACAAACTTGAGCTCAAGGAAATTTTCATAGTCAAATTTGATACAAAATTCCATGTTAAATTTCAGCTCCATCTGAGTCTGTATGCTCAAGCTATGCCCAAAATAAGGTTTTGGTTACTATATATGTTTTTCTATGTGCAAACATTTATTCATCGACATGGGTTGAATGCCTCTCTCACATGAAAGAATTGATTTATTTTGAAGCAAATCATATTATCATTCCTTGATCCAACTTTGATCTAAGGTTATTCTCATTCATTTCATGTCACCGACCCTATTGGTAAGACCTCTTTCTAGCATCAACCACCTTTTAAAATATCGTCACTCTTCATCATTATTAGACCTTCCTTCAAACATTGCTCGTTGAGCCTCCTTCCAACTTTGACCATCCAACCTATTCGAACCATGTCATTAGGCTCTTTTGCATCATTGAACAACATTTGAAATTCACGGCCAATCGAAACTTTCGGTTAATTTTGAATTTTGGCCCCTTTTCAAAGAATTCAGTCATTGTTCAAAATTAAGGCCATCAGGACTATTTCCATGTATTTCATCGGTAATTGGCCACTTTTTAAACTTTTCTCAACATCCATACTTTGAACTTAACTCCATTGGAAACTCTAAAACATAACCCATCATGCAAATTCAAACTTTGTGCCATTGGCCCTTTTATAAACTTCAAGGAATTTATGGACAAGGTCATTAGGCCTCTTCGAATATTTGGACCATGTTTGAACATTAGGGACAGATTTAACTTCAGCCCATTCTTGAACTTTGGGCCATTACAAAATTTTAAGCATTTCTCCAACTTTGGCTCACTTCTAAACTTTAGGGAATTTAGGAATATCAATATGTTTTTGAATTTAAGCCCCTTGAGCCATTCTGAAACTTTTCTCATCGAGAAATTTTAAAAATTTAGGCCATCGACACTTTTTTGAACTTCAATCCATCCTACCACTTTTTAAACTTCATCTAATAACAATACTTTGAATGTAAGCCCCCTGAGCATTCTGAAACAAGGATAATAGTCCACTTCAGTATGGGAGCATTGAGCCATTTCAAAAGATTGGGCTTCTTATGAACTTTTTCAAAACTTAATAGGAAGGCCATGATTTCATCACTTAGACCTGCAACTTTACACAACTTTATGCAAAATGAAACTTTATGCAACAATGAAACTTGGTAATCCTTCTTTCCCTGACCATGGACAAGACCTAAGTTCTTACATGGTGTCAAAAAATTGTGAATGACACCCATATCCCACCCAAGGACCATAATCTATTAAATAGGATAGATGTGGTGGTTTGAGGCCTTGGTAATGTCCAATGAGCCAAATAAAATATGTTTAGGACCTAAGGCCCTTTTTTTCATCTCTAGTCATGGTACACACCTTGAGACCTATTCTTATTATGAAAACATACCAATGGTTCCAAATGCAACTATATTGCAACTATATTCTCAAATATTGGTGAGTGGTCAAATGAAACTATATTACAACTATATTGCAACTATATGAAACTATATTGCAACTTATGCAACTATATTCAACTATGTTGGTACTATATTTCAACTTATGCAACTATACGCAACTTATGCAACTATATTGCAACTTATGCAACTATATGCAACTATATGCAACTTATGCAACTATATTGCAACTATATGCAACTATGCAACTTATGAAACTTATGAAACTATATTGCAACTTCTGCAACTTTACGCAACTTTATTGCAACTTACGCAACTATATGCAATTGTGTTGGTACCAAAAACGCATATTGGAATGATAACTTAACTTCTTGTTTTAATGGGTGTAGGTACCACCAAATAGGTATCTGTTAGATCTATCTTCCTCGAGTGATGATCAAAATATAGTAAGAGAGGTTGAAAGTGAAACGTGTTATACTAGATCTACTGGTTCTAGATCAACTATATGAAACTATGGAACATGCAACTTATGCATCTTATGCAACTTTATGGAACTTATGCAACTTTACACAACTTTATGCAACTTTACGCAACTTATGCAACAATGCAACTTATGCAACTATGCAACTATATCCAACTATATGTAACTATGCAACTATATCCAACTATATGCAACTTATGCAACTATGCAACTATATGCAACTATATGACAGATAGGTGTGGCAATTTCAACTTTATGCAACTAAATGCAACTACATGCAACTGTGTTGGTACTATATTGCAACTTATACAACTATATGCAACTTATGGAACTATATTGCAACTTATGCAACTATATGCAGCTTATGCAACTATAATGCAACTATATGCAACTATATTGCAACAATTTCTTATGCAACTATATGCAACTATGCAACATGCAACTTATGCAACTTAACCAACTTTATGGAACTTATGCAGCTTTACGCAACTTTATTGCAACTTATGGAACTATATGCAACTTATGCAACTATATTGCAACTATATGGAACTAGGTGTGGAAATTTCAACTTTATGCAACTATATGACGGATAGGTGTGGCAATTTCAACTTTATACAACTAAATGCAAGTATATGCAACTGTGTTGGTACCAAAAATGTATATTTGCACAATAACTTATCTTTTTGTTTTAACAAGTGTAGGTACCACCAAATATGTATCTGGTGGATCTATCTTCCTCGAGTGATGATCAAGATATAGTAAGAGAGGTTGAAAGTGAGACGTGTTGTACTAGATCTACCGGTTCCAAATCAACTAGGTTGGAAAAGGTAAGGAAAAGATTTTGTACCCGCATGCAATTTTTTATTGCCAACGGAGGGTCGTGTAATTATGATGTTGAGAGCATAGGTGAGATTGAGTTTCCCTTGAGGTATAAAAATCTAGTGCAACGATGCGCACCTAAGGAGAGACCTAAAGTGGACACATATTTCTTCATTGGTGGGAGGATGTATCACATTTATCCTTCATCCTTACATGGATTGGGGTTATTTTCCATGGATGGCATAAAGGTTAGCTATGGCATTGTAATTGAATTGATGGAGTATGTTGAACCATTATACAAATACAATCACTAGTTGATGTTGGTCTGGTATACGCAAAGTATGCAAAGATACGGAGTTGCCGAAAATTATATACAACTACTAGATAACAATCAAAATAAAGGGGCAACTATGTATATTGATGGAAGGCCAAAATCTACTAGAAACATTGTGGGTTTTATAAATAGTACACAACCAATGGAAACAACTAAGAAACCAAATTGCATATTTGAGGCACGCAAATGAAATCATATATTTGTATGTGCAACAAAAACAATAGTTCCAGGTGAAGAGTTGTTGATCGATTACAACTTAAATCAAATAGATGGAGAGGGTGACTGTGGAAAGGCACTGACTTTGCCTCAGTAGGTAAATGCTAAATGCACTAATAACTTATGACTACAACAACTAAATTTCAGAAATTTCATTAATTTTGTTTTTCTGTTATTACTGCAATATTTCATTTTCTTAATGCTACAGGTGAATTTCATAACTTTTATTGATTGATTTATTGTGCCAGCATCTGTCCAGGGTGACTGTGGTAGAAAATCACCTGCTACATCTCTCCAGGGTGACCATGGAAAGGCACCAACTTCGCCTCAGCAGGTAAATGTTAAATACACCAAACACTTATGACTACAACAACTAAATTTCAGAAATTTCATTATTTTTTTTTCTGTTATTACTAGAATATTTCATTTTCTTAATGTTACAGGTGAATTTCATAACTTTTATTGATTGATTTATTGTGCCAACATCTGTTCAGGGTGACTATGGTAGAAAATCACTCACTACATCTCTCCAGGGTGACCGTGGAAAGGCACCCACTGTGCCTCAGCAAGTAAATGTTAAATACAGTAACAACTTATGACTAGAGCAACTAAATTTATGAAATTTCATTATTTTTTTTTTTTGATATTACTCCAGTATTTCATTTTTTAAATTTTACAGGTGAATTTCATAACTTTTGTTGATTGATTTATTGTGTCAACTTCTATCTAGGGTGACCGTGTCTGTGTTTCACCCACTACATCTTTCCAGGGTGACCGTGGAAAGGCACCCACAGTGCCTCACCAGGTAAATGTTAAATACATTAACAAGTTATGACTACAACAACTAAATTTTTGAAATTTCATTATTTTTTTTCTGATATTACTCAAATATTTCATTTTTTAAATGTTACAGGTGAATTTCATAACTTTTGTTAATTGATTTATTGTGTAAACTTCTATCCAGGGTGACCATCTCCTAATTTCACCTGCTACATCTCTCTAGGGTGACTGTGGAAATGCACCCGCAGTGCCTCACCAGGTAAATGATAAATACAGTAACAACTTATTACTATTACAACTAAATTTCTAAAATTTTGTTATTGTTTTTTTGATATTATTGCAATATTTCATTTTTTTTTAAGTTAGAGGTGAATTTCATAAATGCTTTTGATTGATTTATTATGTCAACATCTCTCTAGACTCCCACAGAGGATATTGATGAGGATGAAATATATTATTCGACAAACCCAATGAAAACTGTAATGAAGGCCTTGAAGAAGGCTAACATGGAATATCTAGGTGTGATTAGCAAAAGACCCCTGACACAGGAGGAGAGGGAAAGAATTGTAGAGCTACAAACTACAATAACTAATTTTGGGGTAAGTGGCATCTTTACATATTTTTATTAGCTATGACAATTTCATATCTGTTTTTTAGTTTTATATTTTGTATATGATTTGATAAAGAAAAGTTTTTTGTTTATAGGAGTTTTTAAACCTTGTGCATGGGGAACCTGTCGATCCTGCAATTGTTGTAGGTAGCAGTGAAGGTCCAATGTAAAAAAAAGGTCAACATATCAAAGTGAAAGTGAGGCTTTTTGAGCCTCCTAAGGTTCTCATAGAATCCATTGATGAGCGAGGTGATTTTGACCGGCATGACATGTCGGAGCATGATGAGCCGTATCCTGGGACTCCACATGATGACTCTAGAGAGGAACATAGTGTAGGTGCACAGGATCCTATTCTGTATGGAGCAGAATGAATTAAAAGAACTGGATCACTAGATGTTACCTTTCTGGTGGATGATGCATGTGTTCCGATAAAGATTTAGAAGATTGTAGGAAATTGTTCCATTAATTGATTCATTTTTTTCATGAAATTGAAATGGACATTTGTTGAGATTATTACTTGATTAATGGATAACACGTTACTGTAGGAAGCAATTTTTTCTATAGAAACTTACATGACAAAGCATTGGAGTTGTTTGGCCCCACCATTCGCACACGATGGAATGGCCAAGATAGCAAAAATAAAGACGATTTAATAGATCACATGGTAAACTTGTTTGGCAACACTTTCAACAAGAAAGTGGTTACAAAGTTGGCCAATGAGAATTTAAAATACACTAGGGCCAAGTATAGGGATAAATTCAAAATAGACCTCAAGCACAAGCACCCTCCCATGGTTCTCGAGAAAGAGTGGAAGGCACTAATAGAGGATGCAAAGGAGAACTTGTTTAAAAAAAAAGGACGATAGCCACAAGCTGGTCAAGCAAGGTACAACACATGTCATATTGTCAGTGAAATATGAACATTTATGTTTTTCTTTCCTATTTTAAATAACAATTCTGATATCTAATTTTTTTTGAAAATTGCATATGTAGGCTACCAGACACATCCAAAGCAAAAAAGGCCAGAGTGGAAAAAAATGACCAGCATAAACTAGACTAGGGTGGGTATGGAAAACTCAAAGCCCGAATAGTAAGATTTAAATGATTAACTATGGTTAATATTTATTTAACAGTAGTGAACAAATATATGTTTTTGTTATTGGTATTTTGATGCAGGAGCATCGCTCCATGTCAGCAACGTGCCAACCAGCCAACACATCCAGCATGCATTTAATGGAGAAAGGGAGAGGCGCAACCCTTTAAGTTTTGAAATTCAAAATTTCAATAAATGTTGTAAGGATTTTAATGCCATACCATGCCTTTGTACAGGTAGTGGTTGAGATTTCCTTTAATGGTTGCCTGCAGCAAGCCCAGGATGTAGTCAGGACTAGGCATCCATTTATGTAATGTAGCCATAGGAGCCGCTCTGTGATGGTGATAGCTCATAGACGATGAGGTTGAGGATAATCTCAAGAGAGCCCTCTCTGTAATTAGAGGGAGTGATAGGACAAAGAATGAGAGAGATAGGAGGAGAGACTAGAGCAGAGAGGTCTCGAGAGAGAGTAGAGACTTGTTACAATCTAGGCTTTGTAAACACCTTGTATAGGCATTTTTGAATTAATAGAAGAGCGGTTTTCCTACCATGAATTGTTTGTATGTGTTTGCATGTTTTTATGCATTTCATGTTTTGAATGCATAACTGGTGAAGTATTTCATAAGTTTCAATTTCTTCCCATCTTGGAGTTTCCGAGTGCAAGGAGTGCACATAGTCCACAAGGTGTGTGTTGACAGAGGTGAGACAACCTTAGGAAAGCTGAAGAGGGATAGCGTTAAACCTTTATCAACAGAGGTGCAAGGAGTGCATAGGAAGGAACTCTGTCTCGAGTTCAGGGAAGACAGAACTACTAAAGGTTCTATAGAGCTCTGCCAAGAGGGAATCGAGCGAGTGCATAGAGTGCACTAGGGAACTCTATTTTGAGTTCTGAGAAAAGAGAAGTGTCGAAGAGAAGACACTTACAAGGTTGTTGAATACTCTGTAGGCTCTGCAAGGTGTGCATCGAGCAGGAGAACGCTATGTGGGCATAAGGAGTTTTCTTTTCAAAAAAAAATATCGAATCTGAGTTATTCGAGATCCTCAAGCGCAAAGTGTGCGCAGCAGTAAATCTCCAAGAAGACGAAGCTCAGAAGGGACAACATTTCTATAATGCAGATGAGACGCAAAGGAATCAGGCTTGCAAGAGGAAGATTCAAAGGTCGAGACTTTTGAGACTTAGAAAATATTCTAAGTCAAAAAGCCAAGAAATCTTAGGAGGAAGAGCACAACTGTCGTTGGATCAGCACTGGGAAGAAATATTCGAACTGTTGAATCTATGTCCAGGCAACATGAGGAGAGTGCACAAGGAGGATAGATTTGAACTGTCAGATCTAGCACCAAGAGTCGATAGCCTTCGGATTAGGAATAAGGTGCGTGATGTTTAAGCCTCGTAACAACAGAAGGGAGAGGAATCGTCAATTCCTGAAAGCATCAGGACCGTCCATATCAGAGGATGTGTGTCAAGAGATCCACATTTCAGGGATTTGGACATGGGAGATCGAGAGTGAAGAGTCTCCCAAAGTTGCGAAAGGGAGAATCGCGATCATATCTTGACTGTCAATCAGGACGAGTGTGGACCGTCGATTTAGTGGGGTCGAGGGTTTTCAAAGTTTTTGGCACTGGGGAAACAAGGAGAAGACTGGGCAAAAATCGCGAAAGGAGAATTCATGAAAGGACTAGGACCATCCATCAAGGAGGACATGTGGAAAATGGTCGATGTTTTGTAAAAATCACCGAAATGATTGACATCGTTCATCAAGGAGGACACATGGTGAGTGGTCAAGGTTCAAGGAAAATCCTGAAAGGTTGTGGGTTGTTGATCTAGTTGGATCGTGGTCATTGGTTCAAGAGGAATATGGACTGTTGATCTCTCAAGGGGGAAATTTTGGCATTTCGTCATCAAGGAAAACATAGGGGAGAGTCAGTTGGAACTCATCCCAGAAATTGTGAAAGGAGAAATCATGATTGAACAAGGACAATCCATTCAACGACAAATATGGACCGTTGATTGTCTATGGGAAATTTCAAACTTCGGGGATAAGAAAGAGGAAAGGTTGGAGTTGCATCGCAACTTCACGAACCCCGAAATCATGACCTGCTCAGAGGAGTTATCCCCATTTCATAGGGTGTGGTCGCATGGACGAAGGCTAAGGGAGGAGCCAAGTCCCGTTAAGCCCTTTTCAACATTTCGAGATACGGGAGTTCGAAGGACCTAGAATCGTTTGCAACTGGAATCGCAAAATCATGAATTATGAAATCCGAAAAGTGGATCATGGTCATGGGTAGTGGTCGCATGTTCGAGCAAGGGGAGCTCACATGTAGGAGTCCTAAAGCAACGAAATGTGAAAGGTGTGTTGTTTACACCTTGAGTCATAGCTCGAGGTCACCAGATAAGAAGGGTCTAGTTGGAAAGGAATCAACGTCGAGGTGTGTGTTGATTCAGAACAGAGAAGAGCATTGTAAAGGGGGCGCGTGTAGATTTTCTCAAAACCTATGCCAGAGGACAAAGGGACCTGTGGATTCCTTCAAAGGGTTCTCGCAAGAGCTCGAAGAGCCATTTTAGCTCAGAAGAAGATTGATTCAGAAACCGGGAGGTTGCAGAACCCTGCTGAGGTAGGGGGACTGCATCAAGTAGTATTAGAGCCACTTTTTATCTGTAGACTGCAGGCAGAGGGAGGCAGAGTAGATAAAGAAAATACTCTGATACACACCATCAAGTGGTATCAGAGCCAACATATTTTCTGTTTTCATATCACAGACAAGAGTAGGACTATGAAGGGATACAGTCTGATACCATCAAGTGGTATCAGAGTAGATTTTTGTCTGTATATTTTAGACAAAAGACAAAGAGGAGACCGTTACTTTGTTCACACACAAAGTAGAGATAGTGGGAGAAATTCTGGTAACATCAAGTGGAATCATAAGTAGAGATTCATTTGTATACAACAGATGAAAGAAGCAAGGTGTTAAAGCTCTATGGTGATCGTTGCAAGGTGTACAACAAATGATTGAAGGCTAGGTGAGCTATAGGAGGACATGGAGATGCTCTTAGATGTAGAGTGATCCATACACTTTCCAGGAGGGTAGGTGAAAGATGGAAATGGCTACTGAAGGCCATGAGCTTCATCGAAGAGGAGATCACCAACAAATGATTAAAGCAAAGATAGACAAGGAAATCCTTGAGATAAGAGAGAGAATGCAACAACTAACATTGAAGATGCAACAGGAGGAAAAAGTACACTAGAGGTACAAATGGCCTCTGAACAGGAAATTGAAAAGGCTTGTTCAAAAGTTGTTGGCCAGGAAACAACAACAAGAGTTGAGGAAGTGGCTGAGGTATGATGAAAGCCCTAGTGACACAGAGATGGTTTGCAGTTGTGATCCATAAGTTGCAGGAACCCTTAGTGATGAGGAAGAGGGATCAGTTTCACGTCTCATAAACTGCCAGGAGGGCATAAGTGAACTTTCAACTTGCCCGGTGGGCAATGGGAAGAGATCACCAGAAGGTCTCGCATACTGTGAAGGGGGAAGTGGTGAAAGTTCATATTGCTAAGTGGGAAATGATATGGGATCACTTGATCTCATAGAATGCCAAGTGGGCAACAGAAAATTCCCAAATTGCTCGGTGGGTAGGGGAAAAGAAGTGAGACTGTCTAAAAGTATCAGGGACTCAAGAGTGAGTTCAAGTCAGCAAGGAGTGATGATAAGTGAAGATTCATGTGGTTTTGCAGACCATATGAATGAAGATGATGGCAAGTTAAAAACTTGCGCCATCCAGAAGGAGGATCAGAAGAGCATTTTGATGATTGGGGGAATTCGATTATTCCTATCAGATATCTCAATTGAGGCAAGAGAATGTGTTGCAGATGCAACAACAGAAGGAGGAAATACAACAGAGACTTTCAAAGAAGAGGAAGAAGTGGAGCAGACACTGATGTTTGCGCAAGGAGAAGAAGAAGAGCTTTCAACCGAGTTGCTCAAAATTTTTAGCGAGGAAGATGAAAAAAAAATGACTGCAGCACTGGAGTTTGCAACAGAAGAGGAAGGAGACAACATGGATTTTTCTGATCTGTATGAAGAATTGGAGGCCCTACAGAAGAGGGTGATGGTGCAAAGTTTGCACATATGACAAGCCAAGCTGGAAGAAGTTGGAAGTATGCTAGCATGAGAAATGGTAGCAAAAGAACTTCCATAGGAAGAAGCTGAGAAACAGTTTAGTGAGGAGACTGCAAATCTAGAGTCTACAACAGAATGGCCACTTAGTGCCACAACAAGAGATACAGATAGAAGGGGATATCGAGTAGATCTTCCCATTGAGAAGATAGAAGTGCAGCAGAGAAGACTGCATACAAAGAGCCATCCACTGGAGCAATTAAACAAGGTAATTGAAGAAATCAAAAGGCTAATGTTGAGTTTAGCAGCAGAGACTACCAACAATGAGAAGCTGAGCAGAAGGGAGCCTACAAGAGTAGAAAGGTAGGAGAAACAACAACAACGAAGAAGAGAAGCAGATGGACAACTCCAAGGGAAAGTTTGGGATCTAGGTGGATTTCAACACTGGAGAAGAGGATCTCATGATCAGGAGACCATGATTTTTCTAGCTGAGGAGTATGATGCAGAAGCATCGCTCCATGTCAGCAGTGGACCAGCCAGCCAGCACATCCTGTACGCATTTAATGGACAAAGGGAAAGGCCCAACCCTTCAATTTTGAAATTCAAAATTTCAATAAATGTTGTAAGGATTTTAATGCCATACCACGCCTTTGTATGGGTAGTGGTTGAGGTTTCCTTTAATGGTTTCCTGCAACAAGTCCAGGACGTAGTTAGGACTGAGAATCCATTTATGTAATGTTGCCATAGAAGCCACTTTGTGATGGCGATAGCTCAGAGACGGTGAGGTTGAGGATAAGCTTGAGAGAGCCCTCTTTGTAATTAGAGGGAGTGATAGGACAAAGAATGAGAGAGATAGGAGGAGAGACCAAAGAAGAGAGGTCTCAAGAGAGAGTTGAGACTTGTTACAATCCAGCCTTTGTAAACACCTTGTATAGGCCTTTCTAAATTAATAGAAGAGTAGTTTTTCCTGCCATGAATTGTCTGAATGTTTTTGCATGTTTTTATGCATTTCATGTTTTGAATGCATAACTGGTGAAGTAATTCATAAGTTTCAATTTCTTCCCGTCTTGGAGTTTCTGAGTGCAAGGAGTGCGTATAGTCCGCAAGGTGTGCGTTGACAGAGGTGAGACAACCTATGGAATGCTCAAGAGGGATAGTGTTGAACCTTCATCAGCAGAGGTTCAAGGAGTGCATTGGAAGGAACTCTATCTTGAGTTAAAGGAAGATAGAACTACTAAAGGTTCTGTAGAGCTCTGCCAAGACAGCATTGAGTGAGTGCATAGAGTGCACTAGGCAACTCTATTTCAAGTTCTAAGAAAAGAGAAGTGTATAAGACAAGACACTCATAGGGTTGTTGAATACTTTGTAAGCTCTACAAGGTGTGCATCGAGCAGGAGAACGCCAAGTGGGCATAAGGATTTTTCTTTTCAAGAAAACTTCTCGAATCTAATTTATTCAAGATCCTTGAATGCAAAGTGTGTGCATGAGTAAATCTATGAGAGGATGAAGCTCATAAGGGACAACATTTCTATAATGTAGATGAGACCCAAAGGAACCAGGATCGCAAGAGGGAGAGTCGAAGGTCGAGACCTTCTAGACTTAGAAAATATTCTAAGTAAAAAATTCAAGAAGGCTCAAGAGGAAGAGAATAGCTGTCATTGGATGATCACTAGGAAGAAAGATCTGGACCATTGAATCTATGTCCAGGTAGCAGGAGGAGAGCATGCAAGGAGGATAGATCTGAATCGTCAGATTGAGCACCAAGAGCCGATAGCCTTCGGATCTGGAAGAAGGTGTGTGAGGTTTAAGCCTCATAACAACAAAAGGGAGAGGACTTGTCATGTCTTGAAAGCATCAGGACCATCTATCTCAGAGGATGCATGACAGGAGATTCATATTTCAAGGATTTGGACACTGAGAGGTCGAGAGAGAAGAGTCTCGCAAAGTTGTGAAATGGATAATCACAGTCAGATCCTGACTGTTGATCATGATGAGTGTGGACTGTCGATCTAGTGGGGTTGAGGGTTTTTAGAGTTTTTGGCACTGGGAAAACAAGGAGAAGACTGGGCCAAAATCGTGAAAGGAGAATTCATGAAAGGACCAAGACCATCCATCAAGGAGGACACATGGAAAATGGTTGACGTTTCGTAGAAATGGTCGAAATGATCGACACTGTTCATCAAGGAAGACATGCGGCGAGTGGTCAAGGTTCAGGGAAAATATTGAAAGGTTGTGGGTCATCAATCCAGTTGCATCGTGGTCATCGGTTCAAGAGGAATTTGGACCGTTGATATCTCAAGGGGGAGATTTTGGCATTTCATCATTGGGGAAAATAGATGGGAGAGTCAGTTGGCACTCATCCCAAAAATTGCGAAAGGAGAAATGGCGATTGAACAAGGACCATCCATTCAGCGGCAGATATGGACCATTGATTGCCCAGGGAAAATTTTGAACTTCACGGATTAGAAGGATGAGAGGTTTGAGTTGCATCACAACTTCACAAACCCCGACATCACGATGCGCTCAGAGGAGTTAGCCCTAGGTCATAGGGCATGGTCGTGTGGACGGAGGCTAAGGGAGGAGACAAAGCCCATTAAGCCCTTTGCGACATTTCAGGATTTGGGAGTTCAAAGGACCTAGAATCGTTTGCAGCCCGAATAGAGAAATCGTGAATTACAAAATCCCAAAAAGTAGACTATGGTCATGGGTAGTGGTCGCATGGTCAAGCATTAAGGGAGGAGCCAGCTGTGGAGTTAGGCCCTATTTCAGGGTTCGATGATTCAAAGGACAAGGAGCGTGGCGGAGCTCGCATGCAGTAGTCCCGAAGCCCCAAAACACGAAAGGTGTGTTGTTTACACCTTGGGTCATAACCCAAGGTCACCAGATAAGAAGGGTCTAGTTGGAAAGGAATCAATGCTGGGCTGTGTGTTGGTTCAGAATAGAGAAGATCATGAAAAGGGGGTGCATGCGTAGATTTTCTCAAAACCTGTGCCATAGGACAAAGGGACCTGTGGATTCCTTCAAAGGGTTCCAGGAGGAGCCTGAAGAGCCATTTCGGCTCAGAAGAAGATCGATCCAGAGACTAGGAGGTCGTAGAACCCTACTAAGGTAGAGGGATTGCATCAAGTGGTATCAGAGCCACTTTCTGTCTATAGATTGCAGGTAGAGAGAGGTAGACTAGATAAATAAATTACTTTGATACACACAATCAAGTGGTATCAGAGCCAACATATTTTTTGTTTGCATATCACAGACAAGAGGAGGACTCTGAAGGGATATAGTTTGATACCATCAAGTGGTAATAGAGAAGATTTTTGTCTGTAGATTTCAGACAAAAGAGAAAGAGGAGACCATTACTTTGTTCACAGACAAAGGAGAGACAGTGGGAGAAATTCTGGTAACATCAAGTGGAATCAGAAGCATAGATTCATTTGTATACAATAGGTTAAAGAAGTAGGGTGTTAAATCTCCATGGTGATTGTTGCAAGGTGTGCAACAAATGATAGAAAACTAGGTGAGTTGTAGAAGGACATGGAGATCCTCTTAGACATAGAGTGATCCATACACATTCCAGGAGGGAAGGTGAAAGATGGAAATGTCTATTGAAGGCCATGAGCATGGTGGAAGAGGAGACCACCAGTAGATGAGTAAAGTAGATATTGACAAGGAACTCGCTGAGATAAGAGCGAGAATGGAACAACGGACATTGAAGATCCAGCAGGAGGCAAAAGTACACTGGAGGTATGAATGGCCTCTGAATAGGAAAGACAAATGTCTTCTTCAAAAGTTGTTGGCTAGGAAACAACAACAAGAGTTGATGAAGTGGTTGAGGTATGTTGAAAGCCTCAGTGAAACAGACTTGGTTTGCATCTGTGAGCCAGAAGTTGGAGGAACCCTCAGTGATGAGGAAAAGGGATCAGTTTCAGATCTCATAAACTCTAAGGAGGGTAGAAGTGAACTTTCAAGTTGCTAGGTGGGCAATGGGAAGATATCAGCATAAGGTATCGCATACAGCCAAGGGGGCAGTGGTGAAATTTCATACTGCCAAGTGGGCAATGATGTGGGATCACTGGATCTCATAGATTGCCAAGTGGGCTGCAGAAAATTCCCAAATTGCCAGGTGTGTATGGGAAAAGAAGTTTGACTGTCTGAAAGTCTTAGGGACTCAGGAATGAGTTCAGGTCATCAAGGAGTGTTGATAAGTGAATATTCATGTCGTTTTGTAGACCATGTGATTGAAGATGATGACAAGTTAAAAACTTGCACCATCCAAAAGGAGGATTAGAAGAGCATTCTGATGATTGGGGGAATTCGGGTATTCCTACCATATAGCCCAATTGAGGCAAGAGCATGTGTTGTGGATGTAACAACAGAAGGAGGACAACCAACAAGGACTATCAAAGAAGAGGAAGAAGTGGAGCAGACACTGATGTTTTCCCAAGGAGAAGAAGAAGAGCATTCAACCGAGTTGCTCAAAATTTTTAGCCAGGAAGATGGAACAGAAATGACTGCAGCACTGGAGTCTGCAACATAAGAGGAAGCAGACATCATGGATTTTTTTGACCTGTTTGAAGAATTGAAAGCCCTAGAGAAGGGGGTGATGGTGCAAAGTTTTCAAATCCGACAAGAGAAGCTAAAACAAGTTGTAAGTATTGCAGCGGAAGAAATGGAAGCAACAGAACTGCCATAGGAAGAAGATGAGCAACAATTCAATGAGGAGACTGCATAGTTAGAGTCTGCAGTAGAGTGGTCACTTAGTGCCACAAAGAGAGATAAATATAGCAGGGGAGATTGAACAGATCTTCCCATTGAGAAGATAGAAGTGTGGTT
>JASDQU010503525.1:5638-16818 GCA_032191745.1 Picea mariana | reverse complement strand
CAATTCACATCCTCTAACTACAAAATCCGTACACAACAATAATTGTTTTCCAAGCTCATATTTCTTCATGTTGGCTTGCAATTAATTGTGTTGAAGGGTTAAAAATATCATCTCCAAATGTTTCAAATGATCTTCCCAAATCTTGCTAAAAGTCAAAATGTCATCCAAGGAGGATACAATAAACAAGTTCGAGAAATGGTCTTAATATATCATCCATCAATATTAGAAGTGTTGTCATAGTATTGTATAATATAAAGTTCATAATGACTCACTCATGCAATTCATGTGTTTTTTTGAAAGTAATATTCCAAATTATTCTTTGTGTATATCGTCATATTGGTATCCTTACTTCTAATCCAAATTCATGATAACACATGCTTACAATATTTGGTTGGTTAGTGCCTTGATTATTTGTAGGGGATATCTATATTACATTATATTAGAATATTAGAATATTACAATGTAATATGGTAATGTCATATTACATTGTAATATGGCATTACCATATTACAATGTACTATGGTAATTCCATATTACAATGTAATATGGAATTACCATATTACATTGTAATATGGCATACGATATGCTATACCATATTACAATGTAATATGGTAATACCATATTTCTTGTAAAAAAAAAATTTAAACTTAAAGCCATCGTCAAAATATCGATGAAAGTTTGAAGGAAACAATTTTACTATTTTAACAAAATAGTCGCTATAGTGATGAAATTTTGTCGTAATTTTCCACGAATTTTATTTGCACATACAACATCTACGTCATAAGTTTGGTTTTGAGATATGTTTTCATCAATATTTGCATGAATTTTCATCGCAAGTTGGGACGGTTTTGCATCACACATTCAGCATATGCGTCGTAAGTTATAGGCTTTGCATAATTGTTCGTCGCAATTGCGACAAACTTTCGTCATAATTTACACATTTCTTTGTTGTTATTGTGGCATAATTTCATCAAAATTGCTATGATGAATAGGGTTAACCGCTATTGAAGGTGGTGACACATGGAGTGATTATTTCATCAATGTTTCCACGCACACCTGGATCATGGATATAGTGAAGAAATTATTTCGACGAAAAAAAATCTCGACTGTCGTGGAAATTGCAACGGATATGTGTGGCAATATCAATGAAAAACCGTCACAAATTTGGTCATATGTAGTAGTGGGAGGGACGAAGTGCTAAAGGCCATGAGCTTGATTTTGTATATGTAATTATGCATATCATTAATAAAATATAAACATCGTTGTGTGCAAACTGACCATGAAGAAAGAGTGATGGGGGACTAATCTTCCACAAGGTTAGGTAAGGGAGAGGCTAAGTGTGTGGGCCTAGGCGCTAATCTAGGGGGCTTACCTCTACAGGGGATAATAATTTATTATTATTTCTTGGAGACTAAGGTGACCATGTTGAGTGTTGTCCTAAGTTCCTGTAAATGGGATGCGTTCTAAATGGAAATCATGCGGCTCCAGGAAGACAAGTGTCAACCTGGGCACATGTAGTTAAAAGATGAAGCGTCAGCTGTGTTGGGGGTGTGCAGGTCATTATTCCAACCTTCGCCTGGGTTCATTGGTTATTCTTCCATCCTTCTTCTATCCTATTTGGCTCCATCATAGACCTCTCTTGTTTGTCCTCTGGTCACGCATCCTAAAACCAGTGAGAACCCATGGACTGAGGCACGTTTTCTGTGAAGCCCAGGTATTCCGTATTTGTCTGAGTTGTGTGGTGTCATAATTGTGGGATATTGTGGAAATGCAATTCTTGGAATGATTGTGTCATGCTGCCTTCTCCCATTCCTATGTGAATGAGTGTTGAACTGTTACTGTTGTCCTCACCTGGCTACAGATGAGTTGAGGAATGTGTTGAAGAAGAGGGTTATTAGGCCCATGGTAGAAGAGGCAGTTTTTCAGGCATGTGAGAAACTCTCTCCATGTGCGAGAGCTTGTTGGGAAGTGGTTTTCTCCTAGAGAGTGTCTAGCACCAGCTACAAAGTTCTGAGAATTCTGGATCTGGCCTACTGCCGAGACCTAGAGAGGGAGGTGAAGCACCAATGGAGTGTACTTATGAAGCTGTATACTCCTGAGTGGAACATGCATGTGGGGAATGAGAGTCCGTGAGTAGTGAGCATAAGAAGGCTTCTGGAGAGAATCCTTCTAGTTTGTCTGTGCAATTTTCCTATAACCTCAGCCTAGTCTAGGATTCCCTATCCTTGGGTGGAGCTTAGTCCCATATCGAGGGAGACCATTGTTGAGTGTGATGAGTGGCATGGTATATGGCTGGGAGGTTCCTGGAAGTTCTTCACATAGTTGGTGGTCTTCTAATAAAATATAAGTACCACTTTTATGTTCATTTACATTATGTGTAATGGTACATATGTTGTAAGTGATGATTATATCATGTATATGTTGTATATGTTGCATGTGCAGGCTTATTATTATTTCCGCATTATTATTTATATATATGTAAAATAGTCATTCTATGTTTATATAGATGTGTATGTTTTTCCGCAAGTATCTTTGTGTGGCATAGCCAGTAGTTTAAGGCTGGAACTGTCACAGATCATAATAGGGCAGTAGAGATGCAAGTGTTGGTAGCATTTCCCAGCCTGTTGGTGGACAGGGATGTTACAAAATGGTATCAGATCTTTAAATCCTAAGTTAAGGTTGTGTGGGTGGAATTGCCCGACATGTTGGTGGTGGGGGATGTTACATATTTGTCCGATAACAAGATTAGAAACTCTATTGGGGACAATCCTTTGGATTTGTTCTGTTAATATTGCTTGTTTGCCTTGTTTTAATTTTATGAGTCATCACCTGACATTGTTTCATTAGTAGGCCTTGGAATTCACAGAAATTTTTTCATAAATTTCTGTTTTTTCCAAGATTTTATTTCCACACTCACACATTGTCTTTTGTATACAGTGCGACATTGTCCCTCTGTGTTAGTTAGTATCCTATGACAGTCTTAGTTGTCGCATTGTGTTCCAAAATAACCTACGACATTGCTTGAAAAAAAAATTTTTTTTTTACTATTTCCTTCCCATATCCCAAATCTGACTTCTGCTATGAGTTTTAGGTTTACTTGACAATATTCTCAAAAGTTTTAGAGCTTGTTTTTAACCATTGTTTCAATTATTGTGTTTTTCCATTATTTTTTACTTTTCTTTTTGCCATTTTTACTTACTTTTTAAAGAGGTATAATCTCTTAGCTTTGTATTCAAGTGTCTTTTAGTCTAGATTTTGATTGTTGTTCTCAAAGTATTTATTTTTGAATTATTTAGTGAAAAGAGAGTTTTTCTTTTGTATAATGTTTTTCATTTTTTCAAAAAAAGTTATACATTCCATGGAATACTTTTGTTTTTAAAGATAATTATTCCTGTATTGTTCTGATTATCTCTATCTTTGAAATCAAAAGATTTAATTCTTGCATTTCATTATAAAGGCATTTTTGCATTTTCTTTGAGTACATGCCAGCGTCTTGAATGCACATTTTGTTTAATCTTTTTTCTTCATGATCCTTTGTATGTGCGTTGGATTCTTTCATTGAAAGCAAGGACGTAGAAAGAAATTGAATTAGAATTGATTTCATTGCATTAATTATCAAACAAAAAGAGATTTTGCATTCTAGTTCTTGGGTCTTGCATTTTAGAGAAAAAAATTACATGGTTTTTGGTATTTTAAAGCTTTTATTCTTAAAAATATTTCGTCAAACTTATATGGAATATTTAAGAAAAGAATAATGTATCCTTTAAATTTATTTGACTCATATATTAGACACCATTGCATTCAGAGATTAATTTTTGTTTCTTTCTTTGAAAGTTTTAATTGTTTCTTCGCTTGAAACATTTTGCTCCTTTTTATAGATAGCCTTCATCGGAAGTTAAATATTGCATGAAATTCATATTTTATTTTGAAGTCTTCAGTAAAGTGTCACACATCATATTTAATTGGCATTTCCATTTACCCTTTGAGTAAACAACAACCCTAAAATTAACACTAATAAAATTTATTCAATATTTTTTCATTGGTAGCAAACCTACATTAGATTAGTTGTAGGGATTTGGAATATGTGTTGAGGATAACTCTCCAAAGATATAAAATAAAAAAGATAGAATATTGAGTTAGGGAGATAAATGCATTTGTTTCATCATTTTCCAGGAAATCCCTTCTCACTGAAGGGTCAATCACGAGGTCACATTAGGGCCAACAGAGTAACTAACCCCATTTAGTTGGTATTGGTGAAGTGGTCTGCATGTAGTACACACAATGTCCCTAGACACTTGGGGATCACTTGGGAGGCTCACACCTCGGTCAAAGCCACCTCCTAAGGTGATTTTGGGTTTCAGACCTAGCCTTATGTCTAAACCTGATTGTTGATAGTTTCCCCAGGCTTTAGTTGTTGTAACTAGTGGTCTTAGGGACCATAATATTTAGGGTTCATACACACGGTGACAATGAAGGGTAAAGCAATTGCTATACCTGTAACATAAATTGGTCAAATTCAATCATAGTCCTTGGAGGGTAACTCATGATTGTGCTATGTGGGAACTTGCACTAAGGTGTAAGTTTGTTAATCAGGTCACCAACACAATTTGTCTACCTGCCCTCTCTCAGCCCCTTTTCATATTGATCTTGCGATGTTGGATTTCATCACCAATTAGTGGTTTAACTATGAGGAGGTTTTTGTTTGTTTGCTTCCCCAATATTTTTTAGTGTCAGTTGTTTTCCCCTAAAGAACTTAGGTTGAGTCTATATATATGGCATCAGTTCCTAGAATGAGCAATCAAGGGACCCCTTCTCATGGGGAACCATTTTTTTTTCTTCTTATGGAAATGTTGGTCCTACTTTTATTTCCACTTTGAGTCTTTTGGGATTCAGTATTGGGTTACCAATATGGTTTTTTTTTATTTCAGTAATATTGAATGCATCAGGTTCTTTGAATGCAATAACTCCAACCCAAGAACATAAATCAAATGTTGAACCTTCTCCTTCTTCATTCGTCGGGTCTTCTTCCCTTTCTTGTTCTTCGCCTAGTGAAATATTTGAAGCTAGTAACTAGGCGGATAATAATAAGAAGAAGACAAGGAAAATTAAGAAGAAGAAAAATAAGAAAGGTTTCAATCTTCCAACCATTGCAAGTTATGTTGGAAACCAACAACCAACTATTCTTCATCATGCTAGGTGTGTTGATGATGTCGTGAAGAATACCAAGATAGCTCATAATCCCAAATTACTTGCATGATTTGTAAGGGTGAGCATATTCTTCAGGATTTCCATGGTTTATCTAATTTATTACAAGTGTGGTCTATGGGTTTCCAACAACCCGTGTTTCTAACCTCTGGACATCATGTTTATGAAAACCCATCAACTAGTCATAGTACGATTGGGGAAAAAAAAAGAGTAAAATTTCCTTGTAGGTTATGTGAAGGAAGTCATCAAACTTACCTTTTCCCTCATATGGATGAGGCTTTATGTTTCATGTCCAATAACAACTTCCAACTACTTACTGTAGAATCTCTCTCAAATTGCCTTAGGTTGATTAAGTGGTCTATCCGACACCATCGTCATTCAATCACACTCTCCCTTTTTTAGGTGAAGTTAATCAAGTGGTCTATCCAACACCATTTTCGATAGATCCCACCCTTTCCTTCAAGAGCGAAGTTAAAATGGTCAATATGGTTCCATTGTCAATTGATCCCACTCTTCCTTTCAATAATGAAGTTCAAGTGGTTGACTCATTTCCATGATCTGTCGATCCCACTCTTCCTTTCAAGAGTGAAGTCGATATTACTCAGTTTTTTCACATCACTACAAATTCTTATGGACTAGGGGGAATTTTACTTATTCCCATGGAAATCCCTCCAAGTACTAAGTTCATTTCCTTTATTTGGAATAGACTGACAATACCTCACGTTCCTTCCTACCTACCTTTTGATATCATTGTCCAAGTTTGCAATATAATCATATGTCACACCAGGGATGATTTTAAATATGGAAATTTATTTTAAAATGTAAAAAGATTGGAGAATCTTACTAATCCTTCATATGCCAACTATAAATGTTTGGCGATATGTTTGTAAAAATATTCAAATTTCTAAGGACTTTATATATTTTTTATAAACTTTTGGCGATTTTTAAGGTAAAATAATTTTATCCTATAGAATTTGGGTGAATCATTTTTGAAATAGTGAATCTCATTTTTGGAAAAACCAGGAAAAATTATCTCATGAGAAAAATTTATCCCCTAAAATCATCCCTGTTAGTCACACTATAGTAGATGAAGGTGCTTATGTTAGTATCTTATCCTCAACAGCTTGGCAAGCTCTAAGTTTCCCTTCGCTTGTGCCCGTTAACCAGAATTTGTTAGATTTTGACAAAAGATCTAGTGAATCGTTAGGGACAATTCCTCAATTACCTATTACTTTAGGATGAAAAATTGTCCATATCGATGTGATGATATTCAAAGGGCCCTTAGATTTTAATTTACTTCTTGTGTGGGACAATGTTTACACTATAAAATCTGTTGTGTCCACACTCTTTTGAGTGATGTGTTTCCCTAATAATGAAAACATTGTTACCATTGACCAACTTTGAGTCATTGGCTCTCATATGGAAACCAGCCATCCAACTTCACCGAGCATTCATCACATGCCAAGGGTATCTAACCCTCCACAAATGAATTATGTGAAAATATGTCCCATGCATTGAACTCTGAATGCGAATGAGCCTCTCATTGTATGATCAACTTCTTATGAACTAGATACAATAGTTTACACGATGATCTCTTCGATAGGGATATTAGAGCTTGATCTCCCTACCCCTATTACGACCCTCGACATGTACTCCTTCTGGATTGTTTTTCTTTTGTCCAACAAATATCTCTTAGAAGCCATGATCGGTATGTCCCTTGAAATGTACTCCTTCTAGAGCATTTTCCTCTTAGAAGCCATGATCAAGAGAGTTATGAGAATAGTTTTTTTCTCTATGGAAAGATTGTTAAAAAATGAAACAAATATTCGTGAGCATGGTTCCCATTTCCGTGTTAATATAATTAAAAAATTAAACAACCATACATGAGCATAGTTCCTTATTTTGTGCCAAGAACATTAAAAAATGAACAACCATCCATGAGGATAATTATTTGTATGTCCCAAACTCGTTAAAAAATGCAATAGACCTCCATCGACCATCTAAATTATTTCAGTCATTTATTAGATCTCGTTACTTAACCTTCATTTCATCTTCCTATGTCAGTTGATCCTCTTTCTTCCCATGGTGAAAATTTACCTATTAGTATCCAAAAGGATAATCAGGTACAAAAATCGGTGACCACACAATATTTACAGACAAAACGAAGCTTGGGGGGCATGTCTTTGGCCTCTATACCTCATGTTGGAGTTAATTCACTATCTTCTTAATATGGGGGAAACGTACAAACCCCCCATGGGTATCACTCAAACCCCTTATACATTATGTTGGGAAGTTCCAAGCATAGTTATTGTTTAGTTTCAAGCTCGCGAAAAAATGAAACCTATCAAAGCATAGTTTTACTTTTTTTCAAGCTTGTGTAAAAATGAAACCAATCTTGAGCTTAGTCTTTGTTCTTTCTCATGCTCATAAATACATGAGAATATTTTACCGATCTTAGTCTTTGTTCTGTCTCATGCTCGTTAATACATGAAAATAGGTTACCGAGTATATTTTTATCACTTTTTTGGACTCGTAAAATTTATACTAGAAAGGAACTCTTAGGGATTTTCGTTAAGCACTTTTCAAAACCCTATATATATGAAAAGGTTTTCGAGTGAAATTTCTTCCTTTCACACTTGTTAAAGAATTTGAAAGAGTATCTATTCATTATTTTCTTACCCCTTTGTTGGGCTTCGTATGATTAATTACAAAAAATGAATACTCTAGTCAAACATAGGTATTATTTTACACTTTTTTGGGATTGGGAGACAAAATTTACGAAAAATTTAATCTTGGAGTTACCTTTAATTATTTTTCAAACTCCCTAAACATGAAAAAACATCGATTTTACTTTCTCTAGACTAGTAAAATGTACATTGAAAGACCCATATGGGATCAAAACCAGTCCTTCCTAGGGTTCGCTAAAAATACTCTGAGGGACCCATCTGAAGAATGAGGTAATAGTACAAGCATATGTTATCCTCCTCAAGATAATGTAAAAATAAAGAGGTACTCACTATAAATGGTGGGGGGGATTGGGAAAGTAACTTGTATTAAATCTATATTAATTTTTGGAAGCAAGTCACTCTTGAACATGACTCTTTTTCTCTCCTCGTGTCAGATTGGGAAACCTACTTGTCTCTTATTGTTCATTCTTTTCTCCAAAGTTATATTTTGGTTTTTGATCCTCATTTTGATTCAGTGCGGCCAAGACAACTGTCATGTCATCAATATGTTCAATACAATTCCAACAAAAATATTTCTATCACTTTAGCCTTTTACAGTGTCGACAACCATCAAATCATTGGTGGTTGCTCTCGCATATGATAATGATTTTCATCATTGAATGGTAATCAAATGGTGTCTACCATCTTCAACTTCTACATGTATATTCACATGGTTAGATTCGTACTATGAGACAATGGAAATAAAAACATTATATCCTTAAAGATAGATCCAAGTTGTGATGGATTATTTTGACGATGTTCGATTACATAGATCCATAGTGTATGTATTGTGGCTATTTTGAAATTTGAGTCATTGTGACATAGATCCACAATGTATTTTTGGTGGCTTTGTTCCTATTTGAGATATTGTGGCATGGATCAATAGTGTAACTCAATGTCCATGACCTATCTTAGTTGACATGGATATTTTTATGTAAGCTCTTATGCTTTAATTCATTTGTATTATGTGTATGAGAATGTATACCTCAATGATGATACTATAATTCCTTGTTTGTTGTTGATAGGTCTCTAACTGATGAGTTCCTTGTTTCAATACCCACACAGAAAAGTATTTCAGCTCTCACCCATTTCTAAATTCATCATTTGGGGGGAATTCTATAAGACTGACTGTAATTGCCATAGAAGAGAGTGAGACTCAGTATAACCACCAGAGAAGAGTAAGGGTCGTGATTTTTTTAGGAAGAGGAAAGGTTGCGATTTTTTCTGGCAGAGGTTTTCGAAGTGCAAGGCCTATCCAAACAGAGCCTTAAAAAACATAAATTTAAAACATAGAAATGTTATCCTAGATTATTTATAGTTTATTATTTAACATATAACCATTCATTATTCAGCATATAACCATGTTCAACAGAATTAAAATTTATGAGCAACATGATAATAAACCACATATTCAACATAGTTTTTATGAATAATATATAAATAATGAACATGAACAACATAACAATAATGAACAAAGCATAATAATGCAAATACCTCAAACTGATGTTGTTCTCCAACTCTGTTCCCAAGCTGAAGCTCTTCCCAAAACTGACTAATCTCCCAGCCAACTAGGAACAACCTATCTGATTCCCTAGCTCCAGGATTCCTTACGCTCTCCTGGCCCCTGAGCCCAAAATTCCCAGCAACAGGTGCCCTTGTGGAAGTCCTCAAGCAATTTCCTTAAGCAAGCTGCCAGTAAATCCAGAAAATACATATCTAGTCTAAAACTCTCTCTGTTCACCTTCTCCTTTTGTCCTATGAAACTCGTACCCAAAAAAAGCAAATAAGACCCCTTCCCAAGTGTTTTTCCATTGCCTTATGATCCCTTCCCCATTATTCACCACCTTATCCCCCCCACATTAAGTCTCAAACACCTCATCCCCTTCATTATGTCTAAACCACCTCATCCCATTTTTCATTAATTTGTCCATCTACCAGTACACTAAGTCTCAAAAATGAAAATTATTAATTTATTAAACAAATATTCCTTAAAAAAATATTTAATCATTATAATTAATTAATTAAACTAATATACATTCAACAAATATTTAATTATGACAATTAATTAATTAATTATAGTTGTTACATACACCCACCCTTCAGGAAACTTCATCCTGAAGTTAAAGTATTTTATGATACAAGGGAAATGACACATGGTTCACACATTCATATCCAATAAACAACATTATCAGTAAGTAAGCCAAGAAAACTCATACATACTAGTGTACATGTGTAGCTAGTACATAAAAGTCTCGTGCATGTACTAATAACAATAACTATCACCTCTATAGTAATTTATGCATGCATCCAATCCAATCAACAAAACTATTCAATTTATAAAAGATAATAAACCAACCAATTGTTTGAGAAATCCCTTAATTACCATAATCTAGCTCAACAATGTTTATTTAGACAATTGTAGTTTAGTTAAGAAATTATGAATATACATATATACACATTTTCTTTTCAAAAGGAAAAACAATAAATTCCACTATAAGACAAATCTCCATACACTCTCAACTATTTCTAATCATCCTTACTCCCTAAATTACTTCCATATTCCATTCCTATCCTTCCTCTGCTGGACTATCTTGGAGCATCAACTATATTTACCTAACTCCAAATAGAACCTGTAAGCGGAAGTGTCACTATCTTGACCAAGCTTCCCCAACAAGAAACTGGCAGTCATCATCACACATCTAGGGGAGCATGAGCTACAAATGTCCTCCCATGACTCCGGGTTTCGGAGGATACATGGTGGGAAATGCCTCGACCCCTCCTAATAGGACTAGGGTCCACACCCTATAATGGAATATAAAGTGGCACCGTGTTTCTGGGAATTTTGTCATCGTTTATTCAGTTTTTGGGCAGTCTCACCACCTGAAAACTTGCATTGGTCCACATATCATAGTAATGCATTCAAACCAATATAATTTCATATACAAAAATTCATACCATATTATTTCTCAGTCGGTGGTCATGATATCCACTTTCATTAAAATTATCCCTTGGCTATTTCATTAGCCTGATGACCTGTAAATTAGTCTATAACACAAATTCATACATATCTATGAATTATCATCATGTAATTGCATACAACCATAATCTCAATTTGGTATCCATGTACCAACAACTTAAATATCAAAATTTTCAAGTTATAAATAGATCTCATAATACCCCCATAATTCAATTAACGTTACCCGTTCATAAAATTTTCATTTACATAATAGATTGCATCATATCCATCAT